>PVJL010008280.1:0-68349 GCA_004026885.1 Lyroderma lyra
GGCCTCCCCCCTCACGTGGCCTTTCCCCCCTCACGTGGCCTCCCCTCTCACTTGGCCTCCCTGTGGCCTGCAACACTGGCCCAATAGAAAGGGGTTCTCCCTTCCCAGCAGCCCAACCCAAATCCTGGAATTCCATTTGTTGGGTTGGGGTGACCTGCCCATTTGGGAACCAGTGTCCTGTGCCCACCTCTAGGGCCAGAGATAGGGTCAGCCCACTGGACAGGATGACCGTTCAGGTGCCGTTAGCCAGAGGGGGAAGGGGCAGTGCTGGGAACAGAACGCACACGAGCCCCTGAGGAACTGCAGGCGGTCGGCGTGCCCCCCAGGATGCACATGGAGAAGGGCCCAGAGGCGAGGCCAAGTGGCGGCCATCAGGCGAAGGGCATGGCACTTCAGCCTGTTCTCCCTGCCTGGACCGGTGGGGCATGACACTCAGGCCCCGGGAAGACCGACCAAACGCGCACCTTGCGTCTGGGAGCAGCCAGGACAGGGTCAGGGTGGACGAAAGCGGAGGCTGCTGGGCCCCCAGCCCTCTCCTCCACCTCGTTTCAAATCCAGAACATTCTCAGGGAAGTAGAGAAAAACAGGGGCTTGCTGCCCCACCCCCTGGCCATGGCCCTGGACCCGGGCTATTGGGAGGATGGAGGGGGCAGGTGGTGGACAGGAGCTGGGCAGGACCACTCTTGGGGAGCAGTGGTATGACACCCTGCCCCCACCCCTCCTACCCACTCCCAGGGGCCAAGTCCTCGACTCAGTTGATATGAGTTCATTAATAGCTTGATTAATCACACCTCATATTTTTGTGGTATATTTAAAAATAAAACATTTGAAAGCACTTTCACACCTATCCTGGGCCTCAGAGTTACACAGACAGTTTTTGTCATCTCAGACTGCAGGTGAAAAAAGGGGGGCTCACCTTGGAGCAGTAGCATGTCGGGGTATGGTGGGGGCAGCCTGGAGTGCAGAGCCCTCTCTCTGCCCATGATTCTGCCTGTGAGCTGCTCTGTGCCCCTCTGGGCCCCCCTACAGAACAGAGTAAATGGGCCACCCTTGGGCAGATCTCCTGAAATTCAAGGGAGAAGAGGGGGTCTTTCTGTCACTCAACCAATACTCCATCAGTGTCCAGTCCAGACCTGGGCTTCTGCCCTGAGTAGGGGCAGTGTGCAAGCAAATCTACCCCAGTCCTGAATGTGGCATGAACCTTGGAGGGAGGCTCAGGGGACAACAAGGTGGACCCTAGAGCAGGTGACAAAGAGTATAAATCCAGGAAGACCTCCTGAAAGAGGTGGCACATTTGCTGAAACTTGAAGGCTGGGTAAAAGTTCCCAGATTGATCATGTGCAATGGGTCCACCATGGTCCACTCCACTGGTCTCTTATCCTCCCTTTGTCCCCCAGCCTCCCTACACACACACACACACACACACACACACACACACAAGCAACCGATCATTACTAGGATCATTGCTCCCACCCTGAATGGGGCGGCCAGAGCACGGGTACCGACTGGAACTGACTCCTGAGACAGTTGGGGGCCAGCAAGCCAGCCCTGGGGCTCACTGAAAGTGGCTTCCCACTTCAGGGCCTGAGCCGTCTGCACAGCCCCACCTGCAGTTTCCGGTGCCCGAGAGCCCCTCGGGGAACTGCTGGTGAGTGAAGGGGTCTTCTAACTGAATTCCGGCGGGCACCTGGGCCGTCCCCTGCGAGGGTAGGAGAGCCGTGGCCGGGACGTGGTGCGGAGCCTCTCAAGCACTAGAGAGTGGAGTTCGGGAGGTGGGCCCTGACCCTGCCGCCCTCCTGCAGCCCGGGCGTGTCTGCCCTGGCACAGCCTTCCTTCCATAGTCACCTCAGCAGCCCTGAAAGGAGTGGCGACAGGCACCCCACTCCAAGTTCCCAGGCACTGACGTTAGATGAGGCAGCCTGGGGGTGGGGACAGAGGCTTCAGCCACTCCCTTGCTGCCCCTCTGGTACGAGCTACAGCACCAATGACAACAGGTCTCAGATGCAGAGAGCACTAAACAGTACCTGTCGTTTACTGGGAGCGTGAGGTGGGGGACCCCTCTTTCCACAGGAAGTGACAGCAGAGCTGGGCCCCGAGGAAAAGGTAGGAAAATGCTGGCAGAGGAAGAAGGAAGGGTGTTTCAGAGAGTCCTGGAGGTAGGACTGACCAGGAGGGACCAGTGGGTGTTTTTGCACACAAAGGCTGGAAGGCTGGCCGAGCCAGAATGGAAGGCTCAGGGATACCAGCCCAAAGTGCTTGGTGCTGTCCTGAAGTGCCCATGGGGGCCAGGCAGACAGCGGAGATAGAAAAAGTAGGCCCAGGGAGAGGCCGTGGGGACTGGTGGGGACTGCGGCAAACTGGAGACCTCTTGGCCTGCTGAAAGAATCATGGATCATTTGGCAGTGAGCTGGCACTGCTGCGTGTCATCTGTGCTGGAGTCACGTCCAGGAGAAAGAACACTCACTCCACCGGCCTGTGACGTGGACGGGGATAGCTGAGGCTCACAGTGGGGCTAACTGGGACAGTGAGGCCTCTGGTGGATTGTGGGAACCGCCCACAAGGGTGGGGATCACATCGTGGGCTCAGGGGCTGGAGGGAGGGGAAGCCAGCTCTGGCTGCCTAGGCAGCTTCTCAGCTTCTCAGACATCCACTGGGGCCTGAATTTACCCCCACCCATGCCTTAGAGTGTCCTTTCTAGAGGGCATAGCTGTGACCTGGAGGGTGCCCACTGAGTTCCACCCAATAAATGCACCCCCCTGGGGTGGGGAGCGGAGGCGGCGCCAACGTGGCATGACGGAGGCCCCGGAGAGGTGAGCTATGTCCCTTATTGGTCACAGTACATTTATTTTTCATTAGCAGTTAAATGCAGACATGAGGGATTGTGCTGGGTTCAGCGGGCAGCTGACACGAGAAGTGCTTGGCACGCTGATCGATAGGGAGGCTGGAGGGCCACGCACCCTCTCCCTGCCCACACCCTGAGCCGGGACCCCTGCCCACCCAGCCCCCAGCCAGTAGGCAGGCACAGGCCATCACGTTGAGCCTCTGCAAGGTGAGGCCCGGGCAGGCTGGCACCTGTCACTGGGGGCTCCCATGCCCTCTAGAGCCTGTGACAACTGCCCCAAGCCTTCTGGGGGCCTTGATTAGGGGTCAGGCTTGGCTCCAGGGTCCACGGAGATGCCATGGCTTCCCCCTAAATCTCTAGAGAGGCTACTGGACCTACCAACTCCCCACTCCAGGCCCACCCTCAGGAATTCACCATTCAATTTATTCTTGACTTTGCAGCCTGAGCCTCATGCAGCCCTAACCTGGCTGAGCCCCGCTACCCGAGTCAGGGACTGGCAAGTGGCTGCTGAGTGACAGTGAAGAGCAATAACAAAAGGGGCATGAGACTGCCCCCTGACACTTTGTGAGTCCAGGGCCTGAGCTGGGGTGTCTAGGTAAGTGACTCCCTCTCAGGCCTCAGAGTCCCCATTTGGAAGATGTCTAGATGGCTCTTCCCCTCTGCCTGCATCCCCACCCCCCATCTCAAGAGGAAGGCGTGTGCCAGATCTGTTTCCTCATCAGTTGTTACCCCTGGGTCCTGACAGCAGCCAACATTTATTGAGCATATGCTAAGTGCCTTTTTTTATTCCATTCTCACAACAGTCCTAAGAATTGGGTACATCCCCCCATTCTGCAGGCAAGAAAACAGGCTGAGGTGGTGGGGGGCAGGGGGGAGCTTGTCTGAAGTCACCAGGTTTCTCAGCCTCTGGGCAGGCCTTCCCAGCTCACCTGCCCAACCCAGGATACCTACAGGAGCGTGCACAAATCCCCTCCCCAAAATCACAACCTTGAGGTGGAGGGGGCCAACTCCCACCAGAAAGAGAGGGTCCCTGAACAGGCAGGAAACAAGGGCAGCACGGGTGGCCCCTGGGGCTGGGTCCAGGCACAAGGAGCCAGGCCTTCCTGTTAGAAGCCCTCCATGGGTTGGAGCCTGCCCTTGGGGAGGGTAGTGCAGCCAGGAGCTGCCCCCTCGGGCACACAGGACCTCCACAGCACAGGTGACAGAAGGATCTCACCCAAGGTCACCACTAGGAGGAACCAGAATGGGACTCGAAGCCCCAAGTTTTTCCCTTTTCACACAGAGGCACCTGTGGACTATGAGTGTGTGCTGGTGGGGACATCACTGCAGCCTTGAGGGAGGCCAGGCCATCAGGGGCCTGTTTGGAGGGCAGCTGGGTGGGGAGACTGAGGATGCACCCCCACCTCCACCCCCACCCCCTCCGCGGTCCTGCTGGCCCAGCGGCCTGTCAGACTGCTATGGGGTTTACCTCTGCCGAAGCCTCAGAGCCAATTACCTGTGTAATTAGCAACAAATGACTTGTGGGATGGTTGTGGTTTTCAGTTAAAATTAGAAAGAAACCCATATTCAGGTCTCCTTGAAGGGTGGGAGGTTGGCGGGGTCCTTCGGGCTCCCAGACACTCCTCTGGCTCCCATCCTGCCTGGGCCCACCCGGCAGCCCGGGCCCAGCCCTAGCTCTCCCTGTCCCTCTGCCACCTCCCTTCCCTTGGTATTACCGTGTGAAAGGCCAGGAATAGGGTCAATCCAGGAGCGGCCTGGAAGCAGCCAGGGCACCAAAGAAAGGGACTCCTGCCCTGCCGGGGTCCTGCCTAACTAGAGCCTTGAACTTCCTAATGAGCATGAGACTGACTGCTGTTGTCCTCGTCTCACTTATCTCTCGTCTTCAGAAGAGGGGGGCTGCTTCTTCCCCCACTTTACAGAGGGAGACAATCAGGCTTGGAAGCGGCAGCCTGGTCTCACTCCTCCCACCGCCCAGCCCCACCTCTGAATGGGTAGAGAACTCTAGGAGGGCCCTGCAGGCCCGGCTGATACCCATTTCACCTTTCCCCTTTGCCCTGCTGCAGGTGCCCAGCAGAGTGCCACTGTGGCCAACCCAGTGCCCGGCGCCAATCCGGACCTGCTGCCCCACTTCCTGGTGGAGCCCCAGGACGTGTACATCGTCAAGAACAAGCCGGTGCTGCTGGTGTGCAAGGCCACTCCTGCCACACAGATCTTCTTCAAGTGCAACGGGGAGTGGGTGCGCCAGGTGGACCACGTGATCGAGCGCAGCACTGACGGGAGCAGCGGTGAGGCCAGTGGGGCTGGGCAGCAGCGGCCAGGGCAACATGACAGGGAGGCAAGGCTAGACCTCAGAGGAAATGGAGGCCCACAGAGGGCCCGCAGCCACCCCCACTTCATGCCTGCAAGTAGGAGTCCAGGATGTAACCAGCTCTGTGCCCACCAACCAGCTCCCCAGGAGAGGCAGGTGCAGGACCCCACACCTCAGGCCCCTGTATAGACACCAAGGCTACCCTGGGAGGCCTCCCCATCCTCAGGCCTCACAGAATGGTGGGGGACTAAGAGGGAAGCCCCTGAAAATGCCCCTGGGGGCCATAAATGGAGGAGCGGGTCCCTGCCGCTGCATCTGAGCCCAAGCAGAGCCCAATCAGGGCCCGGGCAGCTGTGCCAGCAAAGAATGGGGGTTTGGAGGGAGTGGGTCCCAGATGATCGATGAGCTCACCGACCTCACACTCTGTGATTGTTTCATTTTTTTGCATCCATTCATTCACTCACTCATTCATGCACACATTCCCTGAGCCCTCACTCAAGAGGGACCCAGCCTCCACAGAGAGAGAGGTGGGCAGCATGGTGACCTCTCAGCAAGTCCTAGGGGCTCTGGCAGCCAGAGGAGAGCAGGACTGAGGCTGCCCAGGGAAGGTGAGATGGAAACAGAGAGAAAAGAAGGACACAGCCCAACACAGGCCTGGAGGCAGATGAGCAACGTGCAGGTTGGGGGTCAGCAGGGAGGGTGTGGAATGTTCACAGGAGGCAGTGATGCCATCTGAGAGCCTCATCCATTCAGCTCTGGAGTGAAGTCACAGTCCCATGGAATTTCAAAGTGTGGAGTGACATGGACAGACCTATGGGTGATACTCAGGGGCCAGTGTGGGGGACTTGAAGGGAGGGGCAGATCCAGAGGCACTGAGGAGAGGGAAACAGTGGAACGTGGCTGAGATGTGGAGGGAGGGCCTCCAGGGCAACAAGCAGACCCAAGAAATGCCCCTTCTGTGGGACACCCCAGACCCCGCCCCCAGCCTGGCCAGAGACTGCAGGTGGGTAGCAAGGACCAGCACTCCACGTGAGCAGGCCAGTGAGGCTGACATCAGCCTCTCTTCCTCCTCACTGACTGGACCCCAGTAAGCTCATTTACTCTCCCCTGTGGAGCCCTCAGGTTAGGTCCTGAGCTCCTTGCCCTGGAGGCCGCAGTCAGCCTGAGACACACAGCACACGCGGCCACCAGCATGAAGCCAGAGCCATAGTGCAGCCCGGGACAGGCAGGCTGTGCCCAGAACAACTCATGCTGATGCCAAGGCAGGCAGGGGACAGCAGGCCCATAGGGGTGGCCCATGCTCCAGCCAGAAGGCACTGGGTTGCCCAAGAAGGATTCTGGAGGAGAATACCATCCTCATAAGCTCAGTCTTAAGACCACCTGGGACCAGCATTTCCCAGGCCAAGGACTGAAGTAGCAACGGCAGGCCAGCCAGGAAGTGGGATTGGGGCAGGAGAAGGTGGCCGAGGGACAGGCAGCAGGACAAGGAGGCTGCCTCAGACTTGCACTGTGGGAAGCTGGTGCTGGGCAGAAGGCTGCTGGAGGGGGGCCATCTCTGCCCAGGGGAGCTGGACGCTCTCAGAGTTACCTGGGTGAGAGCCAACAAGCCCTGAGTTTGGACCGAGGGTGATTCAGTCCTCAGAACCAGCCTGGCGGGTACAGATGGGATGGAGCCTTGGCTCTGACTCCTCCAGGGACCCAAAAGGGCTCCAACCATGCATTCTGGTCCACAGAAGTCACACCCCTCCTTTCCTACCAGGGTCAGCAGAGGCTGGTCTCCTCCCCCACACATGCTGGCCTCCCGGTTAGTGATTCCTGCCCAGGCCCTTGAGCCCAGCAGTGCCCTGGCCTCAGCTGGCAGCTTCCTCCCTGCAGTCCTCAGGTGTTAACTGAACATCTGCTGGGTTAGGTGCTAGGAAGTCAGCCCCCAAGGCTCTTGGGGCAGGTGACCCAGCTCTGCCCACCACCCTTGGGAGGGGGATTGAGGGGTCAATGACCTCTGTAGCCCTAGAGAGTCCTGGGGCTCATCATACTTCCCAGAACCAGAGCTTCTGCTCACATCACCCAGCAGAGGTGCCAGACCCTCCCACCCACTGGGCAGTTAGGGCCCACATTGTCCCAATGGAAAGGTCTATCCCTGCTCAGACAAGTCCCCTCCCCTTCCTGAGCCTCAGTTTCCTCATCTGTAAATGGGATGAGGAAGGGCTTCCTGCACTTTGGTGGGGGAAGCTATGAGATCTCACAGCTGCAGGCCCTTCCTCTCTCCTCACCCCACGCCCAGGGCCCACAGCCACTGTGCTGCATAATGAGTCCTCCCACTGCTGTGGCAGGTTCCCCAGGGAAAGCACAGGTGAGGAGGAAGGAGCGATAGCCAGACCTGCCCTTCTGCAGCCTTGAGGGTCTGTCCTAGAATCTCTGGAAGGCCCCAGGCCAATCCCCCACTGCTCCCAGCCTTCCCTTCCAGGCTCCCCGACACACCCCTTTCCCTCTTGCCAGCACGAGGTCTGGAATCCATGGCTTGGCTGAGACCCAGGCCCAACAGTCACACTGAGAGCCCCCGCCTATACTCCCCAACCAGCTCTGCTGGCCTTGCTCCCTTCAAGCCAGACTGAACAGCAGAGCTCAGGGGGGGCACGTTCCACCTGTAACCCCTAGGGCCCTCTTCTGCCCTGAACATCCAACCTCAGGCCTCCCAAGGCCAGCACATAGGAATTGTCATTGATCGTATTGATTTCTTATCCCAAAGCCACTGAATGCTTTAAGGCACCGAGATAGGCTTCCCTTACTTACCCAGAAACTGATGTGACAGCTATCGTACCATGCAGACAGACACACAGACCAAAGACCCTGACCCCAGAAACATTCTGTGGTGACTGGAAGTCAGCTCAGATCTGCAGCTGCACCCATACCTGTGTGACACCTCAGGAGAGAGCACCCCTTTGTTCCCCTTACTTGCCCCTATTCCCCATCCAGAAGGCCAGGGGTTAGGGACCAAAGCTGAAAATTCTCAACCCAAACCTGATGATGCTATAAAAGCCTGAAATTGCCAAGCCAAGTATCAGAGTCCAGTCCAGGAGTGTAATTGTGTTACACAAACTGATTGGTTATTAGACACAGATTGGTGAGAAGGTGAAAACCTAAGCCCCAGCCTGGCCTCAGAGCCCCCACCTTCACCCTGCCAACCCTCTACCTCCCATAAATACTCAGCACACCTCTCCCACCAGGCCTCCCCACGTGCCCATGGCATTCACACGCCTGCTCACACCCCACATGCTCCTGGGCCAGCAGGGACCCTCCCCCTTCCTCCCAAGGCTGGCATCTGCTCACATTCACTAGGCAGGTACAGACACAGCCATGCCCAGAAACTGCTCCCAGGCGCCAGGTGCTCAGTGACCCGCAGGGAAGAAACAGCCCTTCACCTCAATGATGGGGCAGAGCTGGCTCTGGGTCTCCCCCTGGGTCCATATCCCTCCCAGAGCTTGTGGGGCTCAAGGGCGCTGCCTAGAGGTGGGATGTGGCGGACAAACTTGGCCCTAATTTGTGGCAGCAAGGAGATGAGGAGGTGGCAGGACAGAAGTGGGAGGAGGCAGGAAGAAAGAAATAGGCATGCTTAAATTTAGAGCTTTCCTCCTAGGCTCATTTGCTGTGGTGGTGCGGGAACTCCCCCACCCCCATGGGGGATGGAGCGGCCCATCCATAGACCTGTTCACCCAGAAAGGACAATGTCCCAGTGGAGAATGTCCTGGAGGTCCCCACCCGAGTATGTGCATGGCTTTTTCTCAGATTTCCCAAGACTCAGTGGAAGTGCTTGACACATGACTGGTGCCCAAGGGTCCTCCAATACACTGATTCCATGAGGGACCCTCGGTTCTCAGCCCTCACTCCACCCCAAAGAACCCCAGAGGATGACCTCAAGCCAGAGGCGACACCCTCCCCCCTGCCCCCGCCAATATCCTGTGAGAACTCCCAGGGGCAGGGGCAAGTGATAGAAAAGTGTGGGGGCCCCGTGGGGGAGCCGGAGAGACTCACAAGGAGGGGTGTGGGCAGGGGTCAGGAGGGGTGTGGGCAGGGGTCAGGGAAAGACCGTTAGAGAAATTAAGAGAGAAAACAGCCTCCTGCTCCTCTGGGCCCTGCTCCTCCTGCAATGCAACTCTAATTGAATTTCTCTGTTAACAATGGAAACACATTGCTGCTGGGCCTCTCTCCCACTTTCTGATAAGCCAATGACCCGAGGGAAATTGGGGTCAGGAGGAGGAGAAATTGGAAACAAACAGTGTTTTCTCACTCCTGGGACACTGGTTTTGGCCAAGGGCCAGGAGGCTGGAGGAGGGCTGCCATCCCCACTTCTGGGTCCTCAGATGGTGTGGGCAGGAAGTCAGTCCATTCTTGAGACAAGTCCTCCCAGCCCAGATGGTGCAGAGCGGGTCCCAACACCCATCGCAGGCCACCCTCGCCCCCTGTGGGCCACCCTCTCGCCCTTGCCTACATGTCTCCTATGGCCTGGGCACCCCCAGCCCACCCCAGGGTAACTACAGAGCATCCTGAGTGTGTCAGACGCTGTAGAAGGATGACCTACGGCCCCTATGAGCCCTCGTATCCTCATCCATAGAGTGGGAGCAATGTGGTCCAGGGACATGGATGGACGAAGATAACAAGCCGGCCTGTGGGAACGGCCTGCTAAGCCCGGGGGTCTATTATCCTACCATGTAATGGCTGTAATTATACTGTTAATAGCTGCTATTATATTATCCCGTCAGGATCCACTGGATACCCCCAAGAAGCTGAGCCAGATCCTTCCTTACCCTTTTCCCCCACAAAGCGCCCCAGGGCAGGCCTGTCCGTCCCACCCCTTCTGTCTCTGGTCCTGGGAGGAAGCTCCTCTGTGTCCTGGTCTCTTAAGCAACATGAAGCCCCTTTAAGGACTTTTGTAAGTGACTTCTGGGAGACAGGCCTTGGGTAACGAAGTATAAGGAATGGAAGTGCTAAGAACCTACTCCCTGCCCTCAGGCATGTAAACTGAGCTCCCCCATGAGTCCCCGAGAATTCCCTCCAGGCTAGGGACTGCCCGGTGTCTGCTCTCATCAGGATGGGACTGGGAGGCTCCCTGTGGCCCCATGCCCTGGCGACCCCCCTCCTGCCCCCAGGCCTGCCCGCCATGGAGGTCCGCATCAATGTCTCGAGGCAGCAGGTGGAGAAGGTGTTTGGGCTGGAGGAGTACTGGTGCCAGTGTGTGGCCTGGAGCTCCTCAGGCACCACCAAGAGTCAGAAGGCCTACATCCGCATTGCCTGTGAGTCCAGGGCTTGGCCCTCCGGCGGGGGTGGCCCAAGGGTGTCACAGGGAAGGGGTCTGGTCCGGTCAGAAAGCCTCAGGTCCTGCCTTGATGGGTCGAGGAAGTGCCCATGGACACTGCTTAACCACCCCTATGACCCCTGAGCACTTGGCACTTCCTCCTACCATGTGCCATGGCCCCTGTGAGACGAGGGGACAGGGCTGGCTGGGCTGACCAGGCATGAATGAGGCACTCAGCCTGGAGGACACTCTTGTTTTCCTCCCAGATTTACGCAAGAACTTCGAGCAGGAGCCCCTGGCCAAGGAGGTGTCCCTGGAGCAGGGCATCGTGTTGCCCTGCCGCCCGCCGGAGGGCATCCCACCTGCCGAGGTGAGAGGGGCTCCTCGGCTTGGGTCCTGCCCGCCTAGCCCCCCTGGCTGACCCCCTCACCCCCCATTCTTGCTCTGAGCAGGCAGTGCAGCAGTGTGGCTTCCTCTCACAGGTGGAGTGGCTCCGGAACGAGGACCTGGTGGACCCGTCCCTGGACCCCAATGTGTATATCACGCGGGAGCACAGCCTGGTGGTGAGACAGGCCCGCCTGGCTGACACGGCCAACTACACCTGCGTGGCCAAGAACATCGTGGCACGTCGCCGCAGCGCCTCTGCTGCTGTCATCGTCTACGGTGGGTCCCGGCACCGGTGGGGTGAGGGAGAGGCGTGAAGGTGTCCTCAGGACACCATTGTGGTGGCTCCCCTGGGAGCAAGGGCCAGGCGGGCCAGGCTGTGCCCTGATGGGGAAGGGCAGGGAGCTTGTGGTGGCTGTCAAGCCGCTGAGGGGCATGTCTGCAAGACGGTGTGGGGCGAGTTGGCAGTCATCTGTGGCCAGACCGTCCCTCGACTTACTTGTGGGCAGGAGGCAGTGCAGAGGGAGATGCCCAGGGGACAGAGGGAGTCTAGGAAAGGTGACTCCAGGTGGGGAGTAGTGTCCCGGGCACCCCCCAGGAGCAGGCAGAGGGAGGGATATCGCCCCTGTGAAAGGCTGGGGTCTGAGCTGCAGGACCCAGGAGCTGCAGTTGGGGCTGGCTGCCCTGAGCACCCGCAGCGCCCCCTGGCAGAAGGGGCTGTGGAGCAGGTATTGCCCAGGGACAGTGGGCAGAGCGTGGCCACCCCTCCAGGGCTTCCCTCCCAGCACAGCTGCAGCCCCTGTGCCCTCCTGCCCTGGCCCCTGGGCCAGCGTGTCTGAGGAAGCCCCCCGCTCCCTGACCCCAGTCCTTCTCTGTCCGGCCAGTGAACGGTGGGTGGTCGACGTGGACCGAGTGGTCCGTCTGCAGCGCCAGCTGTGGGCGCGGCTGGCAGAAACGGAGCCGGAGCTGCACCAACCCGGCGCCTCTCAACGGGGGCGCCTTCTGTGAGGGGCAGAATGTCCAGAAAACAGCCTGCGCCACCCTGTGCCCAGGTACCAGCGGCCACCACCTCCCGCATCGCTCCTCACCACACCATCTCCGCGCCCTGGCTCCATCTCGCCCACCAGCCTGTCCCCCATGGCTCCATCCCACCCGCTCACACGCAGAGCCAGGCTCAGTCCGAGGCCAGGATGGGGTTCAGTGTGATGGAGGCAGGGCTCTGTCCACGTCCGGCTTAGCCTCAGAAGAGGGGCTGAGTCCCAGGGTCTGAGATACAGTCAGGATAGGTACAGTCAGTGTGGGACAGGAGCAGGGCTCAGCGTGGGGCTGCAGGGTGGTCATCGTGGGACCAAGTGCCCACACTGGCCCAGGGCCAGGACGGCCCCTTGATGTGGGTAGAGCCAAGCTGCCTGGTATCATGTGCCTCCCGTCATTAGCATGTGTCATCCAGGCCAGCCGGACACCAGAGGGCGTGCTGACCGACGTTGGCCTTGGCCTTGCACCTAGAGCCTGTGCTGGCTCCCCAGGCTGACCGTGCCATCTCTTCTCTGTCTGTGTCTATCTTGCATCTAGTGGATGGCAGCTGGAGCCCGTGGAGCAAGTGGTCAGCCTGTGGGCTCGACTGCACCCACTGGCGGAACCGTGAGTGCTCTGACCCAGCACCCCGCAACGGCGGCGAGGAGTGCCAGGGCACTGACCTGGATACCCGCAATTGTACCAGTGACCTCTGTGTGCACAGTGAGTGCTCTCCGGCCCAGGAGTCCTCAAGTTGGCCAGAATTGGCCCTGTCCAGCCCTGGGGAGGTGGTGGCTAAGGGAGTCAGTCCCTTGCCACAGGCTGTAACCCCTCTCCAAAGCTCAGGACCTTCAGGGATCCCCACCTCTCCTAACACACCCCTACATGCATCCCTGCACACCCCAACACCTACCTCCCTTGCCTGCCCCAAGACAAGCATACATTCAAGGCTTTGCCTTTCCGTGCACACGCGGCCCCCGGATCAGCTCCCAAACCCCTCTCCCACCTCGCCTGCAGTTTCATCTCCTCCTGGTCCCCCAAGTGCACACGCAAGTCCTGTGGGGAACCAGGCTTGTGAGACCTGTTAATTACAAGGCCATAACTAACAATTAAAAATCTCTGTTGGATTTTTCTCTTGAATACACCCTCCCCCATTCTTTCAATTAAAAACCTAATTATCTGTGTCAATTCCTTTCTGATGGACAATTCTTCCATTATGCAAAGCCCTTCTAAAATCAATACAGCTTCCTCCAGGCAGTCAATCACCCCTCCCCGGCTCCGGCCCAGGCCTGGAGAGGCCTACTAGGAAGAGCAGATTGACAGACCCCCTAGGAAGCAGTTCCCCTGCTTTGGAGATCCTGGGGGCTTCCCCCAGCCCATTTTCCTGGGTCCCAGAAGAGCAAGTTCAGCCTAGCAGCCCGGCCCTAGGCCATTTAGGGAAGTGTCTCTTCCCCTCCATTCTCCAGCAGTAGCAACCTGTGAATCGAGCCCGAGGGATACGACTTGCTCAGAGTGACACGGCAGAGTGGTGGCAGATGCAGGGCTGGGATGCGCATGTGTGACTCCATGCTCCCTGCCACCGCCCACTGCCCTACTAATGCTAATGCCCAAGGAGTGGGGGCCTCATCCTCCTGGGTGGAGACCGCTGACCTCTCCTTCCCGGCCTCCTGCACTCTGCCACTCCCAAGGCCATACTCTCTCCCTCAGCTGCTTCCGGCCCCGAGGACGTGGCCCTGTACGTGGGCCTCATCGCTGTGGCCGTGTGCCTCCTGCTGCTGCTGCTGGTCCTCATCCTTGTTTATTGCCGCAAGAAGGAGGGGCTGGACTCGGACGTGGCCGACTCGTCCATCCTCACCTCAGGCTTCCAGCCTGTCAGCATCAAGCCCAGCAAAGGAGGTGCGGTGCCCCTGCCCCCAGCAATCCTGCCTGGGACCTCCATGCCAGGGGTCCCCAACCCCAATGCCACTCCCTGAATCTGTCTTTATCCTGCAGACAATCCCCATCTGCTCACTATCCAGCCAGACCTCAGCACCACCACCACCACCTACCAGGGCAGCCTGTGTCCCCGGCAGGATGGGCCCAGCCCCAAGTTCCAGCTCACCAACGGGCATCTGCTCAGCCCGCTGAGTGGTGGCCGCCACACGCTGCACCACAGCTCACCCACCTCCGAGGCCGAGGACTTTGTCTCCCGCCTCTCCACCCAGAACTACTTCCGCTCCCTGCCGCGCGGCACCAGCAACATGGCCTATGGGACCTTCAACTTCCTCGGGGGCCGGCTGATGATCCCTCATACAGGTGGGAAGGGCCCAGGTGCTCCAGGAAGCTCTAAGGGGCAGAACTAGCCTCCCCGTCCCTCGTGGAGGGGGTGGGACAGCCCCAGTGTGCCTCTCAGTCTCAGCCAAGTGCTGAGCCAGGCCAGCGAGGACAGGGGGGAGAGTCCGGGGGAGGATCCAGTGGCAGCTGGCAGTGGGGCGAGCACTGAGGCCGTGCCCCGAACCGTGTCCTTCTGCGGCCTAGAGCATAGGCCTCTGTCCATTCATGTACACAGCCGGCCAGCCTGTGCAGGCCCTGGGCCCCAAGAGAGAGCAGGAGAAGAGACAGCGGAGGGCAAACGACTGGACAGGGGACTCCTCCACCCACCACCTCATGTCAACCCCCCTACCAGGGCCCCTGAGACACCCTGATAGAGAATCCGAGGACCAGTTCTATGGTCATCTTTCGGGAAAACACGCAGCCTCTGGTGTGGCTGGCCATTCCCTCCTTAAAATTCCTTATTCCCTCTGCTTAGATGACCCCAAGTGGCCCTGATTTTCTGGCGCCTCTCCCAATGCCTGTACCCTAAATGTAGGTGTCAGCGCTCCTCCTGGCACCCCCTCCCATCCGCCATGTCTGTGCAGATCACTCCCACTCCTCCATCCCCAGCTGCAGCTCTCCTGGGCGACAGAACCGTACACCCAGCTGCCTCCTGGGCAGCTCCATCTGCATGTCTCACAGCAGCTCAGATTCCTGGTGCCTAAAACGGCACCACTTCCCACCCTCCCCCAGGTCCTTGCTCCTCGGCTTCCCCCCGCTTCAGGGACAGCACAGTCAAGGTGTTGGAGCCAGAAACTGGAGGTCATCTTGATGTCCTGCTCTTCTTCCCTTGCCTCCCTCATCTCCCCACCAGCTTCAGTCCCACACCCGTCCCGAGGTTCTTCCTCCTCAGCTGCTCCTGCATCCTCCCGCTTTTCATCTTTCCCGCTGCCTCTCCTGGCCCTGACAGCCACTGCCATGCAATTCACAGCTAGCATTCACCCATTGAAGCCACACTTCGTCATGTCCTTCCCTTGTTCGAACCCTTTCTGGGGTTCCCCAATGCCCACTGCAAAGCCCACGTGACAGGGCCACAGTGACCCACCCCCTGCTGGCCAACTGCATGGCCTCTCTGCCCACCCCCAAGCAGGCCGCTCCTGCACGTGGTAGGCTCTCAGCGCCCCACGCACACTGTGCTGCTGTCTGCACACACGAGTCCCTCTCCTCCACCCACCAGGCCTTGGCCTGGCAGCTTTCCCTCTGTGCCTCATGACCACAGGGCTGCCAGGATGAAAACGTGAGATGGTCCAAGCTCTTCGGAAAGGGCAGGTGCACAGTGGGTGCTTGGTGACCATCAGAGGGGTCCCCCCTGCTCTCCCCCAGCACCCAGCACCCTTTATTGCCATCTACTCGTCCTTCTCGCGGGGCTGGGTGCTTCGTGAGAGCAGGGCCCCTTGCCTGGTTTCCCCTCACCTTCCTGAGTACCCGTAAGAGCATTCATTGAACCAGAATGGACGGGGGCGGGGGGTGAGCCTCCACCATAAAGACCATTCACATGCAAGTCCCTGGGACTGTCACCAATCCTGGCAGCCTGGGCCAGAAGTCAGTGCAAGCTGGTGAAGGGAGCAGTAGCAGGAAATATCTGTCACTGGCTCCCCTCCCCCAGGCTTCAGTTCCCAGGAAGTGGTGACTTTCCTACCCAGTTGCCCACTCCAGGCAGCATGCCTGTGCTTTTGGACTTGGTGGGATAAAATCATAGAATTTCTTCCCCACTTCCTAATGTTAAGGACCCCCTGTCCCAAAAGGGCAGGACCGTGGGGACCGCCACCCCTCACCATCCCCAGAGCAACTCCCAGCCCCCATCCCGGTTTGTCCTGCCCTACGGCCTCTTCCCCCAGCAGGCACTTTCTGATCCTGCTCCTGCAAGACAGGTGCATCGGCTGGGCCAGGAGGACATGGTCCAATGGCTCCCAGACCAGGGAGGGCTACCCAAGTGGACAAGGTTGTTAAAGGTCTTGGTTCCACCTTCAGGCCATGGCCAAGTGAAGAGTGATGTCCTACACGGTGTCTGAGAGTGGCCCTCCCCAGGGGTGGCCCGGGGCTGAAGGAGGTGGGAGAAGTTGAGCAGGGCAGGAGGACAGGGCCCCCAGGTAGAGGCTCGCTCAGGTCAGTATTTCCAGAATGGCAGGTATGCAGCACAGCTGGGCTGGAGATGCTGCTAGAAAAGCAGTTGTGGCCAGAGGTGAAGGTCTTAAATGCCAGGCCAGGGAGCTGGACTTTATCCCGGAGGCAGGGAAGGCAGGTACAGCAAAACTGCCACATGTTGTTCCAGTGTTTTCTGTGCTCAGGCTAACTGGGCTTCCCCCGCCCCGCCCCCATGTAAGTTCCCTCAGTCTCTCTTGGGGTCACTGTGATTCAGCTTCATGCCTGTAAGTGCAGTTGGATGGCCTGACAGTCCCTGAGGCAGCTCTCTGTCCTCAGGCCAGGCTAGCACTGGTCAGTCCTCCCAGGGAGGCTCATGGAGACTGGCGGAGTTGGGTATTTGGTGTCTGCAGCCCTAGTAAGCGCCGGTCCTCCTCCTTCTCGATCACAGGGATCAGCCTCCTCATCCCCCCAGACTCCATACCCCGTGGAAAGATCTACGAGATCTACCTCACGCTGCACAAGCCGGAGGATGTGAGGTGTGGGCATGGGCCCTGCTGCTGGGGCTGGGCGGGTCCTGCCCCCGCCTGCAGTCACCAGGGAAGCCCCTGCCCACCGTCAGGCCTGGGCTGGCCTGGGCTGAGGGAGGGCAGGGAACAGCTGCCTGTAAGTTCTGCCCAGCTCTGTTCCCCACCCCAGGTGCTGCCCTGTCCTGCCCGGTTCCAGGACAGTCCACTGATGCCTTTCCCTCCCCACCCTTATTTCCCCACTTGAGGTTGCCCCTAGCTGGCTGTCAGACCCTGCTGAGTCCCATCGTTAGCTGCGGGCCCCCCGGAGTGCTGCTCACCCGGCCTGTCATCCTTGCCATGGACCACTGTGGGGAGCCCAGCCCTGAGAGCTGGAGTCTGCGCCTCAAAAAACAGTCCTGCGAGGGCAGCTGGGAGGTGAGCAGGGACGGCCCTACCCACTCACCCAAGGGAGCCCGTGCAGGGCTCCAACGGGAGCCCAGCTTCCCAGCTGGCCTTTGACCATGGCCCTGTCTGCAGTCTTGGGCACCCCTCAAAGCTGCACTTGGCTATGAGCTGACTCATGGGGCCCTGCCCACAGGATGTGCTGCACCTGGGTGAGGAGGCGCCGTCCCACCTCTACTACTGCCAGCTGGAGGCCGGCACCTGCTATGTCTTCACGGAGCAGCTGGGCCGCTTCGCCCTGGTGGGAGAGGCCCTCAGCGTGGCTGCCGCCAAGCGCCTCAAGCTGCTTCTGTTCGCCCCTGTGGCCTGCACCTCCCTGGAGTACAACATCCGAGTCTACTGCCTGCACGACACCCGTGATGCACTCAAGGTACTGCCCCCGCTTGAATGCGTCCCGGGTGTCATGCAGGCAGTAGGGAGGCCGTGCCTGGGACTGAGGGCTGAGCGCCCCTGGCCCTGGGGAAGGGGTCGGGGGTGGGGTCAGGCTCAGCTGACCACCTGGGATGCTACAGGAGGTGGTGCAGCTGGAGAAGCAGCTGGGAGGACAGCTGATCCAGGAGCCTCGCATCCTGCACTTGAAGGACAGTTACCACAACCTGCGCCTGTCCATCCATGACGTGCCCAGCTCCCTGTGGAAGAGCAAGCTCCTGGTCAGCTACCAGGTGAGGGCGCTCAAGGTCCTGGAGTGGGCGCACCTGCCTGGGGGGCACATCTGACCCCGCCCTTCTTCCCCGCAACCCCCCAGGAGATCCCCTTTTATCACATCTGGAACGGCACGCAGCAGTACCTGCATTGTACCTTCACCTTGGAGCGTGTCAGCCCCAGCACCAGTGACCTGGCCTGCAAGGTGTGGGTGTGGCAGGTGGAGGGCGATGGGCAGAGCTTCAGCATCAACTTCAACATCACCAAGGTGGGCAGGAGGGGCGTCAGCACCGCCAGAACGTGCACCACTGGGCCCACCCACCTCCTCCTCCTCCTCCAAACCAGACACTGCTTAGCAGCTTCCCCGGAGTGTTGGCGGACAGGCAGGCTGCCACACAGGCGGATGCAGGCAGATGTGGGACTCGGGGAGAGGACAGGAAAGAAGGCGGGAGCAGCAGGAGGGAGAGGCAGAGCCACATGGGCGTCCCTGAGGAGGGACTCTGTGCCGGGCTTGGACACATCAGTAGAGTTGGGCAGCACCCAGGGAAGGGCGTTTCTGGCAGCAGGAACTGAATGCTAGGACACAGGCCACAAGAGGAGCCCAGTGACTTCTGAGTGGTCAGCAGAGGCTGGGCAGGGGTGACTGGGGAGGGCTGGTGGGACAGAGGCGGGGAATGAGGCTGGACTGCTCACTGGCTACGTGACTGTGGGTAGGTCACTGCGCCTCTGAGCCTTGGGAACCCCTGAGCCCCGGTGAGAGGTGCGCTGCGGTGCTCTGGGTGGTTTGGGTGCTCCCCCAGAGGGAGGTGGCAGTTGGCCTGGGCCAGGGTAAGTTCTAACAGTCACCTCCACTCCTCTGTGCCCCAGGACACGAGATTCATTGAGCTGCTGGCTCTGGAGAGTGAAGGGGGGGTCCCAGCCCTAGTGGGCCCCAGTGCCTTCAAGATCCCCTTCCTCATTCGGCAAAAGATCATCACCAGCCTGGACCCACCCTGCAGCCGGGGTGCTGACTGGAGGACTCTGGCCCAGAAACTACACCTTGACAGGTAGGTGGGAGTTGGGCAGGTGGGAGGGTGTGGGGCAGGGGTGCTGCAAAGGCCACCTGCAGTCCAGTGTGGCAGGCCAGGCTGGGTGGGGTGGAAGGATACTCTGTGGGGCCTGCACCCCACCCACCAGCACCCAGGGCATCCAATATGCTTGGCAGAAGGGAAGCCCTGCCCTCAGGTGGGCTGGGGGGCAGGAGATAAGGTCCTGGGATGAGGCCAGGCCACTGATGGGCTCCCTTTCCACTCTCCCCTCCACAGCCATCTCAGCTTCTTTGCCTCCAAGCCCAGCCCCACAGCCATGATCCTCAACCTGTGGGAGGCAAGGCACTTCCCCAATGGCAACCTCAGCCAGCTGGCTGCAGCAGTGGCCGGACTGGGCCAGCCAGACGGTGGCCTCTTCACAGTGTCGGAAGCTGAATGCTGAGGCCAGCCAGACCCCCAATGCCTACACTCTCACCAGCTTTGGGACCCACCAGGGACAGGCAGAAGCCAGACAGGGCCCCTCCCCCACACCCCGGGGAGCTGTATGGACAGGATCCCTCCTGGCAGACACTGTCCCTTCACACTGGCCCTGCAGACCCTGCCCACACTCCCACTCCTCCATGGCCTACCTGGCCAGGCTGGCACTGCCACCTGCCCCCAGGGCCCAGGGTGCACAGTTCTGGGAGCCGGGCAGAGCCCAGCCCATCTGTGTGTGTGTGTATGTGTGTGGTGCTACCTCTCCTCCTGCCCCTGGCCGGGGGCTGCACACACATGGCATGCGCACACACACTGGGCTTGGGACACGGCCCTGGAGCTCCTGCCTGAGCTGGACCTTATGCAAACATTTCTGTGCCTGCCAGGCAGGGGCACAATGGAGGGACCTGGCTCCAAGCCTACGGGACTGAGGGCCATAGCCAGACCAGGGGTGGCCCTGGATTCAGGCACATGACCCCGACACGGGCACGTGCCCACGCATGTCTCGTGCATCATCTCACACGAATGCCCTTACGCACACATCTCATGCTGTACATCCAGAGGCCACTCACGTCTCTCACACCCGCTGTCAGTCCACATCTGCCTGTCACATGCTGCCCCTCTCCCACCCGCCCAGGGACACCCAACAGCTCCTCCCTGACTCGCTCCCTGCCCCCAGCTATGAGGAGCCCTGCCCGACAGGGCGTGTGAATATGCAATGGGAGTCCCGGGCTGGACAATGGCGAGTGTGCGTGCCGTGGCGTGCCCATTCCTGGGGCCTGTCGTGTGAAGCTCGTGCCCTGACTCTGTCTTAAGTGCATTCGTGCACTTACACTTGGCCTTATGTACACAGCCTTGCCCGGCCGCCGGGGCGCGTAGGGATTTTAGCGGACGTGAATGTAAATAAATTATATATATATATTGCTAACCCCGAGTGCTGCTTCTCTCGAGGAAGCTAGAGGTTGAGGCTAGTGGCCCACAGAGGGGTCATACATGGGCTGTTCTGGGAGCCTTGCATGGCTGGCCTGGCTGGGGGACAGATGGGGCCTGGTCCAACACAGCTGGTTCCTGGAGACTTCTTCAGACATGGGCCTGCTGGGCCAGGCGGCAGGCAACGGCGGTGACCAGGGCCGCACCTTTGCCTGACCCATCTTCTGACTGTAGGAAGGTAACTGCACAGCGAGGGGCCAGGTCCCGTACAGTGGCTGCCACCAGGCTGGAAAAGCTGTGAGGGGAAGGGGCTGAGGTAAGCCCAGTCCAGCCAGGCCCTACCAGGCCATGCCTCCCTGCCCAGCCTGGCACCCAGACTCACTGGGGGTGCAGTTTGTAGAGGGTCCCATCCACTCCCACGGACACAGTCAGCTCATCCAGGCCCCGGTTCTCACGGATCTTCTCCACCACAGCAGCCACACCTGCCCCACAGAGCTGGGCGGCCCGCTGAGACACAGCCTGGCACACCTCCAGGACCATCAGGGCATCATCTGAGGTCAGGGGCAGCCCCAGATCCTCTAGGATGGCTCGGACCTGCCTCAGGGCCAGGCTATCGCTGGGGACAGGAAGGAATGGAGGACAGAGAGACAGGGTCCTGCATTAGCTTTCCCCTCTCCCATGACTTCTCCATCCTCTGGAGTGGACCTCCCTTCATCCAGCATTCCACCCATAGTGGACATATAGACCCGTTTGGGAGGTGGGGGCCATACCTTTCAATCTCAGAGAGAAACTTGGTCTTGAAAATGTTCCTGGTCTGAAGGCAAGGGGTCTGCTGACCCCGGAAGAGAACTCCAAGGCTGGTCAAATGCAAGAGGATGTGGCGAACAATCTCCCCCAGGTACATGCCGCTGATCATCTTCTCGAACCTACATGAAAGCACGTGTGCACACAGGGCAGGAGACCGCGCCAGCGGAAGCCCCCACCAGCTACCCCTGCCCAGCCCAGCCCACACCTCTGTTTGCCAGGATTGATGGACGCCAGGTCCACACTTGCATCGAAGCAGGTGCTGAGCACACCCAGAGAGCCATCATCCCCAAAGGCGCCCCACTCCATGTTGATGCACATGTGGCCCGAGTCCCCGGCCACACTCGCCACGTTCTGGAGCTCCTCCATGTAGCAGGCGTTGGTGCCGGTTCCTGCAGGAAGCCCGATGGGGGGAGCCATTTACTGAAGCAGACAAGACCCCTCTGAGCCTTCCCACACTGCGATGGCACAATTTGGGCTTATTTCCTACCTCTCCATCTCCCTACACTAACACCCTGCCCTGGGTCCAAGTCTTCCTTCCTTCCTTCCTGACATTTCTTTTGCAGACCCTGCCAGCACCAAGCCCTCAGGGCCTCCACTTCTCACACTACCAGCACCACCATCAGTGCTGGGCCAAGAGCATGGGACATAGACAAGAGTTAGGAGTCCCACGGTGGCCAGGGGTGGGGCAACGAGCAGCCTATTTCAATACTGCCTGTATGTGCCCAAATAGAGGTGCAAAGAAGAGCATCAGCGGAGTCCCGAGCATGTTGAGTCTTCCCTGCCTAGAGGGTCAGGAAGCGCTACAGAGAAGTGATGTTTGGATTTGGCCTTGAATCCAAACAGCACAAAAAGGAGAGGCATCCCAGGCAGAGGGTACACCCTGGGCAAAGGCATCCTCCTCCTCTCCCCAGAACATACTCGGCTGTGGCAGGCGGTCTCCTTGTCTGCCCCACCTGGAATCCCTCTATCCGCAGCAATCTGGGTACCTCCCTATTCCAGGCTCTATGTTCAAGTAGTTCAAGTAGCCCCCAGTCCCATGGGAGGCTACTACACACCTTGTGCTCTAGGGGTCTGTTGGAGCCCTCCCCGCCTCACCTAGCCAGATCCCTTCTTTCCTTTTAAGGTTTTCTTTACAAATCCCACTCATGTTGGGACCCTCCTTTATGAGCTCAGCCTTGTCGCCCTGGTGTGGAGAGTCAGCTCTCTCTGACTGCCCTGTGCTATTACGAGCTCAACCCCTGCTAAATGGTCAGTTCTGAAAAGGCAGGTGTTTCTCCCCTTCTCTGTATGTCTTCCTGTCCCGTCATCCAGCCCCAGATGGCCATAAGATAGGTGCTTAATAAAGATTTATAATCTTGGACAACCTGAAGGACCCTCAGAGCTCATTCTCTGTCAACCTCCGGCGACCCCCCTGCTCCAAGCACTGTGTGTGTATCACGAACCAGGCACTCTGCCCACCTCCTTTCATCCTCAAGACAGGCATCATCATTATCTCCATCTTAGAGATGAGGAAACTGAGGCTCCATTACCTGCCCAAGGTCATACAAGGTGGAAATGGCAGAGCCAGTATTTCCTCCCATCATTGTATGACACCAAAGTATGACAGGAGGGCAAACTGAGGCTCAGAGAGCTTAAATGACTGAGAGTCAGTGGCTGATTGGAGCTCTACACCCCGGCTCCAGACTCCCAGCCCAATAGAGTATCCGGGGCCCGTGGGGTCAGACGGGAATGGTCCACATCCCCAAGGCCAGAGGAGTGTGCAAACTGAGGAAATAACAGGAGGCAGGGGATGAGCATCAGGCAGTAGGGGCACGAAAGAGCAGGGCTCTCCTCACCGACGATGAGGCCGACCTCACAACGGGGATCCTCATACCCACAGGACATCATGGTCCCCACCGTGTCATTGACAATGGCAACCACATTCAGCTCCACTGCCTGCACATAAAAGGATGCCGCTAGTTGCTGGGCAACGTGGTTGTCATGGCAACCAGTGCTGGACCCAGAGGTCTCTAATGCAGAGGGCCCCCCTCTCAGGAAGCGGGAGACCCTTTGCTCCCACAAGCAGCCCTGGAGGCAGATTTCTTACCTGTCTACGTCTGATGGCTTCCCTCAGCAGACACACAACATCTCGGCCCTCACAGTCCGAGGCATTGAAGCCCTTTGTCCAGTTCAGGAGGATACCCTGGGGTGGGACCAAGGCAGACCTGGAGGCTGGAGGCCCCTTGGAGTCTCACTCAGCTTCCCCAAAGCCTGTATCCCATCAGAAACATGCAATGTCCCCCCTCCCCAAGCAGGGTTCCAGGTCCACTCTGCCTTATGGCTGAAGGCCTTGCCCTCTGCCCTCTCCCAACTCCCCAGGAGCCTTTGGGTGTTAAGAAATTATTAATAACCAACCAACCTACATCTTCTATTATTAGTGCCAGAATGCTGAGATGGTCTGAGGGTCTGGCCATTTTAAGACATTTGCCCAGAAGGAATGGCCCTTCATAATTGTGTTAGGAAGGAGCAGAGCTGGTATAATGGGTTCTGTGTATGAGAAAGGCTCAGAGGGTCACAGGACAGCAGGTTCTGCTCTTCCAGAAAGAACTAGCAAGAGTCGCTTGAGAAAAGGAATTCTCAGAGTTGGGACAGAGCTGTGTCAATAGGAGATTCACTCACACGTGTGTTCCAGATATTAGTGAAGGACCAATAGAAAAGCCAGAACCCAGACACCTGAGCAGGATGGGAGGGGACAGGATAGATAGGCCTTTATTGTGAGAAGTTGGCCTTAAATTGTGAACTTAGTGACACAGGCCTGACTCTACCTTCCTTAGTGTGATTCCTCTGAGGCAGGGGGCAGGGGGTCAGAAGGAAATGATTGCCCGGGCAGGTAGGAGCACAGAGAGCAAGTCTGCAAATCTTTGGAGCAGGAAATGCTAACCAACATTTCCCCTAGAGAGATTTCCTTTCATCCCTTTCCCCATGTAACCACAGCTAGGGTGTTCTGTGCTCACTGTCTCAAAAACAGAAACCAGACACAATGAGAGAGAGAATGAAAGGGAGGGCCAGCCTAGGGGAAACCAGATTCTAAGGGTTAGCAAAGCTTCCCTGCTCCGTCTGGTGCTGGCAGCTAGGCCTGGATCAGGTAAAGACAAAGACCCCAGGGGTTCTTGTGCCCTCCAGCCTGGGCACACCCCTACTGGGAAAGGGAGTGGACAAGGGACTTGGGTAATCTGAGAGCAGAGGAAGCTGCTCCTCTCCTTCCCCATCCAAAGCCCAGGGCGGTGTCAGGACCCAAAAGAGGAAGGTGGCAGAGTCCAGACAGCCATGGGTCCCAGGCATCTCCCCCATTGTATCCCTCCTGTCTGCACATTCTTTACAGCAAAGGACACTCTCTGTACAGCTGAGAGGGGACTCAACCTGGGGAAGGGGGTCCCCAAATTGATCAACATTAAGTTTTTCCCCCTCCAAAGAATGTGGGTTCAACACAGAAATGAAGTTTAGTGATAGAAGATTAATAGGACCATGTTTCTTACACTCCTAAATTTGCCTCCTGAGTCCCACCTGCTTCTCTCACCTTACAGGAGTAATCTAAAGGCCCTGGCTGCCTAGCCCGGAGCGCAGAGGGGAGAGGACCAGCAGAAAGACGCTGCTGATCGCGTGGGTACAGCAAGGTTCCCCATCACAGGGATTTTTCGGCAGAGGTTGTGGGTGTTGAGGAGGGGACTCCTGGGTCCCTGAACTGGAGGTCTGGGAGAAACTGCCCCCATGACAGGCTTCAAGTGTGTGCATGAAAAGTTGAGCATTCTTGTTGCAGGACAAGCAGAGGTGTGTGCCAAGTGCCTGCTGTTCTGCCACCCAGTTAGGCACTTGAGGGGGACACTAGCAAGCCCAGGGAAGGGGGATTAGAGGGAGCAGGGAGAGAGCAAAGAACTCATGCGAGCCCAAGCCCCTTCTAGAGACTGGAGCAATTGCTGCTCCCCACAGATCCTGAGGACAGAACACCCATGCTGCTGCAGGTGACATGGTCACCATGTCTGCTGCTCAGCCCGGATCTGGGCCGACATAGCTCCCAGATGCCTGGACCTAACCTGGCTCCATTCCCCTGCCCATTGGCAGCCCCCAGGGGGACCCATGTCCTGCTCTACCCTAGGCCTAATGGCCCTGGATTCTAGGCCACTTCACCACACTCATCTACCTGTGCACCCCACATCTGGGGAAACTGAGGCTGGGTGTAGGCTCAGCCCAGTGGTTCCCCCCAGCCCCACCCCACAGCCCAGGGCCACTTCAGGAAGGGTATGTGTGTGGAAAGCCCCTGGGGATCACTTCTCCCAGCTCTCCTCCCTCACCTGATCCAGGCCAAGCTGCCTGCACGGGAAAGAGAAGGTGAAACCCAGGGGGAGGCTCTGCCCACTCAGGCCCTGCTTCTGCTGGAAGTCCACGATGCAGTCCACAATGTGGTCAAAGAGCTAAGGGGCAGAGCCAGTCAGCGGGGGCTATCCAGGCCCTGCCCTGCCCCCAACTCCGCCCCAGGTTGTGGGTACCTGATGTCCAGAGCCCTGGGTCACATGCTCAGGGATGGAGTAGACCTGGTTGGTGATCTGCACACCTCCCGTGGTCACACGTACCAAGAGGACCCGGAAGTTGGTGCCCCCAAGGTCCAGTGCCAGGAAGTCCCCACGCTCTGTTGGGCAGAGACCCTCAGCATCAGGACAGAGCAGGTAGATTCCCCCAGCACACACTGACCCCCAGGAGCCCACATTCCAGCCCCACTCAGTCAAGGTCCTCACCGCTGCCATCAGGCGTGGCCCGGACGTAAGTGGGCAGCATGCGGAGAGAAGAGGCCTCCCCTCGGAGCCCCTTGGCCATGGCCTCCCGCATCTGTGCTTGCACTGCTGCCAGCTGCTTGAGGGTCAACCGGAACGGTGCCAGGGTTTCCTCCAGCAGGCGCCGGTGAGCAGCCAGGCGGGCAGCCACAGCGGTCACCATTGCCACTCCCCGGCCACCCCCGTCCACAGAGCGGGTGAAGGAGACCTCACATTCGGGGACCAGGAGCTTCACCATCTCCTGCAGGATGTTGAGGAACCTACACAGACACACACCAGGTGCACCCTGGCTTGGCACCTGGCCCTGACCCCCAGGGCTTCCTGAAGCCATAGACCCCATCCCTTCAAATCAATTCAACTCTAAATCTGTCTGTGCACCCAGGAACCACTCTCTTGCACACCCAAGGACAGCATCTTTTCTGCCTGACCTCTCCTGGCCCCCAGCCCCCATCTGGCTTCACTCTGCTTTGGGTGCCATTCGTACTCACTGCACTGCACCCATGGTACCAGAGTGCCCGCTGGGCGCCTGTCACAAACCCACACGTTCCCTGCTCAAACCAGACTGTGTGTTTTGCCAATACCTGGGGTGTCGCTCGAACACTTGGCCTCCGGTGGCCACAGTGATCTGAAGTGACTGCTGCTCCCGGCTCTGCTGGAGGCGGGCGAGGACAGCGGCCAGAGCAGCGGCACAGAGCTGGGCAGCCCGCGTGCACACAGCTGCACACACGTGCTGTACTAGCTCAGCGTCCGACGGCCCCGGGCTCAGGCCCAAGTCCCTCAGGATGGCATGCACACGGGCTGCCCCGGCCAATGGGCTGTGGGGACAGGTTACTGATTTGAGGCTCGAGTAGGCCAAATACTCCCTTCCTCCCACTCCTCAAAGCCCCACGGCATTCTGGGGGGCAGAGCAGCCTTCCTCTGCCCAGTGGAGAATCCCCTTGTCTCATCCCACTGGCCTCTGGCACTCACTCCTCCATTTCAGCCACGTGCTCCAGGAGAAAGGCCCCTGGGCTCAGGAGAGCAGGGGAGGGGCAGCCGCTGAAGAGGACCCCGAGCTGGGCCAGGTGAGCCAGCACCAGCCGCACCAGCTCACCCAGGTACAGGCCCCCAATCATCTTCTCAAACCTGCAGGTGGAAAGGGTGGCTGGACAGAGCATTTCCTAAGCCCTCCGCCCACCCAACCCCACCAGCATGAGCCCCCAAACAGGGGTCATTTACTTTGGGGTCCCCACACTAGAGGTTCCAGAAGCAAATGGCCTCACAGGAGACAGACACTGTTTACCCAGACACCACTGCCCTCTCTGGCTTCGGTTAAGTGCAGGGGCCTTCTGGAGCAGGACCCAAAGGAGGGCAGGGGATACTTTGCTCAGCTACCCCCAATCTCCAACTCTTGTCAGGGCTAGCCAGGGACAGGAATGACAGAGGGCCCGTGGTTGAAAACTCCGAATTCCAGAACCTTGAGCCATTCCTTCTTTGAGCCTGACCAGGGCCGACCAGGGCCACCCAGGGAACAACCCGGAGATGCTCAGGGAGAGGGTGGGCCCTCAGGGCTGAGGCACAGGAACAACAAGCGGGTGGGGAGCCGAGCCGTGGCAGGGCCTAGAGCAGAAGGTCACATCACCTCTGGGTACCAGGATTCAGGGACTCCTGGTCCAGGGCGTTGTCGAACGTGGTCAGCACCGGCCTGAGGGCCCCATCATCACCGAAGGAGCCCCACTCGATGCTGACGCAGACTCGACCCCGGTCCTCGTCTAGCGCCGACACGTGCCGTGCCTCCTCCATGTAACACGCATTGGTGCCGGTGTCTGGCAGGGACGACCCCATCAGGGCCTGCCTGCCAGGCCGCCGTGCCGCCCGCCTGCTGCCACAGTGGGGCACAGCTCACCTACAACAAGCCCGACCTCACAGGGCCCAGCCCCCGGCTCGCAGCCCATCATGGTGCCCACCGTGTCATTCACCACAGCAACCACGTCAATACCGTAGGCCTAGATAGGGAGAGGGCAGAGCAAGGAACCTGGAGCACAGGCGGGGCTGGGGCCCTGTCTTCAATGGAGACATTGAGTCCATGAAACACATGTGCCCGCATGTCGCACACATCTGTGTCACAGACACTCTCTGCTCTCCACCCCCCAGAGGAAGGTTTCCCTCCCATCCCCCACCCACCCCATTGGCTCCTCCGCCCCCAACTCAGGCCCTGGGGTTCCCGGTAGTTCCCAACCTCAGTCATCCCCTCCAGAACACCAATGGCCCCCACAGCACCATGACGAGGGGGAGCCAGGGTGGCCCTTTGAAGATGGCACTATAGGGCCTTGCTGGCTACCCGTCATCCTGGCCTGGCTCCCCAGGCCCACTCCTCCCAGCCCTGACTTCCAGCCGCTCACAGCACCGTGGTGGTTAGTCCAGACAGCCCTGCCATCTCAGGCATACGCCTTTCTACAAAACTAGACCTTCCTCCTCAGCCCCAGCCTATGCACCTGACAAACCCCTCCAAGTCCCTGCTCACATCACCGTGGGCCTTCCCCAGTGCTCCCAGAGCCACCAGAACCACCTCCTCGAGAGGGACAATCTCTCATCAGAATGCTTTCCCTGCTAGACTGTGAGGTCACTGAGGACAGAGTGAAACCCTTTCCTCTTTGTTTTCCCCCATGGTCCTGAACACTGATTTGACCTTTCTTGTCCTCAGTCTCTTTACCTAGGAAATGGAATGGTAGCAGCAATTACCCCAGGGTTAAACTGGAGAAGGAATATAAACAGGAAAGGAAAGCAGGCCCTCCCAGAAGCCTAAGCACTGCCTACGTGTGCCAGGCCCAGGCCCAGGCCACGTAGGCAGCTCTCCCACCACCCCTGTCTCTACTCACCCCATGCCTCTTGATAGAGTCTCGAAGCAACTGGACCACATCCTGGCCTTCCACTCCACTGCACCTAAAACCTTTGGTCCAGGAAATGAGGGTGCTCTGGGGGCAGAAAAGCCGGGTCACTCCTCCAATGGCCTTCTCAGAGGTGCAGCCCCACCCCCCCACTCTGCCTCACCTTGTCCAGGCCCGTCTGGTGACACGGGAAGGAGAAGTTGAACCCAAGTTTCAGGCCCTGACTGCCCACAGGGATCTCATCCAGGAATTCAGATAGGCAACGAGCAGCAAAGTCAAAGAGCTGTGGGGTACATGTGGGGCTCAGCTCTGCCCCCAGAGCCCCAGCCAGGGTTGGTAGTGGGAGGCTTGATTGGTCCCAGAGCCTTGGTGGTGAGCCCTCACCTGCTGACCAGGTCCCAGCATCACCTCTCGGGGGATCACAAACTCCTTGCTCCAGGGTTCAATCCAATGCCCCTCAATGCCCGTCAGAGTCACCCACAGAACACGCAGTGAGGCCCCTGTGGCTCCCAGCTCCAGCACCACAAAGTCTCCTTGCTCTGCAGACAAGTGGATCACAGAGAGGCATGCAGCTAGTGAAACCAAGTCCTAGGCCGCCCAGAAACATTCCCAAGGCGAGATAGGGACAGGGGTAAGGAACTTCCCCCTCCCCCAGATTAGAATACTCTCCCCAGGTCTGGCCACCCATCTTAGTCTAGGCTACCCACCGGTGCCATGTGGGATGGACCCCACATATGTGGGCAGCATCCGGACAGTGGGGGCAGGGCTGGCCTGCCCCTTCAGTGCCTGCTCCATGGAGGCCAGGAGGCCGGCTTGGATCTGCCGCAGCTGTGCCCCGGTCACCTTGAACTGCTGCAGGCACTCCTGCACCTGGGGAGAAACAAGCCGACATCCGGGCAGAAGCCCTCTTGGCCCAGACAAGTTCCCCGGACGTCAGCCAGGACAGGCCTGCCCTGCCCAGCTCGCAACTCCTCTCACCAGTCTAGACCAGCACACCTCCCTCGGCACCCCCAGGCTGGCCCGAGCCCCCTGTGAGCCTTACTGATCTCCCCAGTACCTGCCCAGCCCCACTCCTTATCTTGTCGCACCTAGCTCTTGGGTAGCTCCCAGCCTGCACCCAGCTCCCACATCCTCAGAAGGCTCCTTTCTGAGGAAAGGCCCCCCCACTTCCTCCAGTTCTGTTCCCTCATGCCTCCTTCTTAGCTCCGTACATCCCTTAGAGCTGCTTAGTGAGTTGTCATTGAAGGAGCAAACACATGAGTGAACAAACTTCAAGTTCAGGTACATCCCTCTCCAGATCCACTGCACTCTGGAGCCTGGGCAAGCCCAGTCCTTACTCTGTGTGTGTGTGTGTGTGTGTGTGTGTGTGTGTGTGTGTGTTCCCCATTTATTGTTTAGCTGTCCCCAACAGGCCAGTGCTGGAGTTGAGGGGCTGGGCCTCCATGAGGAGTGGTTGGTCTGAGGGCCTGGTACGGCCACTTTCATGTGCCCTGGAACCCATCAGTCCTCCCACTGGACATTCCCGGCACAGAATCCTTGGGGGCCTGGGCCTGTGTCAGACCTGGGAACCTGCCTCTGGAGGTGGAGGACATACAGGGAGAGGTCACACAACGCCTCAGAACCTGCCAAGTCCCACATCAGCATGTGACAGGAGGGAAACGGAAGCAAGAAGGTAGAACCCAGGAGAGAGTGACAGAGAGTCTGAGGGTGAGGTGGAGAGCAGAGCCTGGAGGCCACACCACAGGGACAGCCCCCACCTCAGTGGGCGGTCCTTCCCACGGAGTTGTCACTGTTCAGAGCACCGAATGCTGCACAGCCAGCCCAGGCCCTTGTGGAGCTCAGACGCCAGTGCAGGGGCAGGAAACAAGCAAATAAACAGATCATACGTTCTCGCAGTAATGGTGGCTATTAAAAACGTAATAAATCAGGAATAGAAGTCCAAGAGTGACCAAAGAGAAAGAGGTATTTTTGGTATTGGTCAGGGGAGGTCTCCCTATGGAGGTGACCTACATGAAGAAAGGGAATGAGCCAAATGAAAATGTGGGGGCAGGCGATAAAGGGATTTTCTTCAGTGCAAGGGGATGAATTCAGGAAAAGCCTGGGCCAGGAGTGGATCAGAGCAAAGGGAGGGATGAAGCGGGGAAAGCACAGAACAGGGCACCCCAGGGTCTTCTCGGCCAGAAGCCCGCAGAGGGGGTCTTCAGAAGAGCACCGTGCTACCTCCCCTCTGTGTGGAGACCTATCCCGGATGAACTTCTGGCTCACCCTTCAGACAGGTCCCAGCAGCCTCTCTCAGTTTGTTGGAGGGTCCCAGCCTGGGACTCCATTCTCCTGGGCTTAGCCTTTCCCAGGCCCCCACCAGCTGCTGCCCCACACTGGACCTGTGTCTGTAAAGTAAGCACCTGGCACCTGAACAAGGAGCAGGGAGAGCCCACTGAGGGAGATGAGAGGACTCTGTCCCACCCCTGCTTTAGAAGAGAATGGGAAACAGATCCCTGGAGCGGCAATGACTCTAATGGGAGTGCCAGATGTCCAGTTCCATGTTTACATTGTAATAGATGCTTCCAGCAGCCATGTACACTTAGAGGGGTTATCCCTATGTTACAAATGAAGAAACTGAAGCTCAGAGAGGGACAGTCCTCTGCGTAACCCAAACAACCATCAAAGTGCAATTTTTGAACCCAGATCTATCTGACTACAGAGATGTTTGAAGCCCTATAACAACTAGCATTTTCACCTGAAAAGAACCCAAAGCTGATGAAGTTTGCAGCGAAGATACCTTATAGGACCTAGGATGAGAAACTTACATCTGAGACCTTGCCCTGCCATTTCCTGTCTGTGTGGCCCTCACAAGCCAAACCTCTGAGGGTGAGAAAAGTCAACTCTTGTGCATAACTGAGAAATAATGCTCAAAAAGCCCCCCAGAGGCCATGTGTTATTCACGGCTACATCTCAGTGCCCCACGGAGTGGCTGGGTCAGGGCTGGTACTCAGGAGGGATTTGTTGATTGAGGGGTTGTGGGGGCATAAGAATTATAGGAGATCATATGTGTGAAGTGCTGTTGAGGTGGGAGGGGTGTGTTATTCTTGCTGAATGACAACAGCAGAATCTTGGAGTAGTCAATGGCTTGGATAGCTGGATGTTTTTCTTCCTTTTCCTCCTGGATGCAGTGAGAGGTACAATAGGAGTGACTAGGAGATGGCAGAAGCCATAAAAAAGACAGGACTTTCCTGGCCAACTCTGGTGGGTGCACAGCAGCCAGAAGAAGCTACTGGAGTCTCCCTGCCAACCTGTCCCAGAAAGAGTAGGGAAAGACCTCAGCCAGGAGAGATTCAGTGCTGGGGCCTTCAACCACCTTGCATGTCCATCGGTCTGGGACCACCGCCTCACCTTTCTAAGCAGGCTTCCTGTTCTATCGAGCAGGAACAAAAATAATGCCCACTTCTCAGAGGGGCTGTGAGGACTGAGAAGGGGTGGAATAGCATTGCTCACACCTATGGCCCAACTTTGGGTTGCACACAGAGGAAATGTTTACAGCAGGGTCTGGGCAGAGGTTGGACAAGGCTGAGGTGGGAGTATGAAATGCAGTGAAGAATGACATGCCAACAGTTTGGTCAACAAGCCAAGTTCAGCAGATGTCAGAACAAATCAGAAAACAAAGAAGCTGCAGAGAATGACTGGAGAACCCTTTCCAGGGCTCTCCTCTATGCAGGTCCTTTATTATCCATCCAGCAGCTCACTTAACTCCTCCAAGAAATGGGAGGACTCAACTGCCTTTTTTTCCATTTTACTGATGAGGAAACAGAAACTAAGAGATATGAAATGACTTACACAAGTGCTTCCTGCTCAAGGATGTGGTGTGCAAGTGTTCTAAACCTTGGTCAAGACCACAGAAAAATATGACACTCACTTCTGAGCTAACCTGAGGCATGTAAAGTAAGCTGCTCTATAGCCTCCAAGATGAATTGAGCACTGAAATCGTCTCTGTGTCTGACTGCATGGCCATGCAGAGGGGAGAGACCTGTAGGAGTGACCAGAGACGTGGGGAGAGAAAGAGCCTTAAGAACACAGCCTTCTACCAGAAAACCCCAGAGGGTCCTTTCTAGACCATGTCAACCCATTCAGGGCAGGTGAACACCTGTGTGGCAAGGTGGCCAAAGCAAAAGGTTGGGGCTGCAACAACTCAGTTTAGCTCAGGCTCCAGTCATGCCTTAACCCAAGTATGTCACATCTCTGAGCCCCCTCTTCCTGTAAAATGAGAAGATAACCTCACCTTGCAGCTGTGTGGAGCCTCATAGGAGATCGTAGTTACCATATCAGATATAATAATCTTGGCAAACTATTAATAGAGGGGGCTGTGTGGGTGTGAGCCAATCCTGCTCTTGACAGCCTTGAATGGGCATGAGACAGGAACCCAGTGTCAAACTTACCAGCTCAAAGCTACCTGGGGGGCAGGAAGAACCCTCCTGGGAGCCACCCAGGGGTCTTTCCCCTTGCTGCAACCCTATAGGCCCAATGGAGTCCATGTGGTTCCACAGAGGATGGTGGCCACCTATGGGAGGAAAAAGACAGCCCAAGTGAACCATTTGCTCTACAGGCCCTAGAAGGCTGTGACCCAGAGCCTTAACTTTCTTCCTTCTGAAGTACTCTGACCAGGCATTCTGTTTGAAATGGGACAGAAAACAATGATACTGTCCCATTTCAAACAGTACATGGGGTCAGTCTAGTCTTACTGGGCTAAATACAAAGTGTCAGTAGGCTGACCATACCTACTGCTTGAAACGGGACAGTATCATTGTTTTCTTTTTCAGGACATCTGGTCAGCCTATTCTGAAGGTGACAAGAAGGAAGCTATGGGCAGAGCTCAGAACCTCTGACCATCAAAGATCCTTTAGTAGCCAACCAGAAGGCTGTCATCTTTCAGAAGTACATATCTGTAATGAGAGAGCACCAAGAAGGCTGATTTCTATTCCCAATGCTGTTCATTCATTCTGTCATTCATTCACATTTACCAGTTCCTAATGCCTACTGTGCTAGATGCTGGGGTACAGAGGAAGGTGACCAGGGCCCCACCCTTAGGGACCTCACAGCCTCACCAGCAATCACAGTAGGGCTGGCATAGGCAGCGAGCAAGATGGGCATGCTGCTGTGCTTGGGAGTTCAGGGCTGTGCTAGAGCTTTTGGAACAAAGGGTGTGAGGTAAGAAGGGGCTACAGATGTGCTGAGGCAACAAGCAGGCTGGACTGCAGATGGCAAGCCGAGATGCATGAATTTCTTCCTGAAGGGAGATGGGGACAAGGTGGATCTGTGCTTCAGAAAGGGGTCCCAGTAGTGGCACAAACTTTGGGCAAGTCATGTATGACTTGTTTGAATTTCGGTTTCTTCATCTGTTAACACAGGAGGAAATAATGTCTACCTGCACAAGATGGTTGTGAGAATTAAGTGCCACACCACCTGGGGAAATGCTTTGGGAAATTTAATGTGCAAGATGAGCCTCAGCTCCTGGGTGGGTTTGGAAAGGGACAGCAATGCAGAGCTGACAGGGCGTTGTACTCAGAGCTGTTGCCCTGGTTCTCTGTCTTGGGGCCTGATTTTCTTCATCTGCCCAATGGGGCCAACATAGGTAAGAGGGCTGTGTGGGACAAGTGAGATGAGTGTGACAAAATCTTGCTCAGTGTCTTCAGATTTATTTAACTGAATCTAAATGGAAACTCTTTGAGCCTCAATTTCCTCTTCTAGAACGGACAAAAATTCAGTTCTTGTGAGGATTAAAGGGGTTAATGATTCTAAAAGTCCTTCTCACACTGTAAAGAACTGCAGAAATGCCAGGTGGTGTGTTCACTCAAGCTAGAGGTGGTATTGCTGTTCTAGGAGGTTCCTGAGGGAGCCCTCAGTGATCCAGGTGCCCTTCAGGGGTGAAGGAAAAGGGAAGTGCAGTGGAGGGCCCAGGATGGGCAGAAGGTGTCTGTCCACCAAATCCCTGCACCCTTCCTCCTGGAACAGCACACTACAGGAAAGATACCGTTCCACCTTGCAGCCCCTCTCCACCTTGTACCCCATTTCTCCCATGAATAGGCTGACCAGACATACCATTTGAAATGGAACAGAAAACAATGGTACTATCTCATTTCACACAGTACGTATGGTCAGCCTACTGACATCTTAAATTTCAGCCAGTGAGACTAGGCTGACCAGACCCACCATTTGAAACGGGACAGTATTGTTTTCTGTCCCATTTAAAAGCAGTACGTCTGGTTGGCCTACCCATGAACTCCCCCTCCCATGGTCACCCAGCATCTCCTAACCGCCCAATCCCAGCCTTTTCCTCAGTCCCCACCCCCACTCTTAGGCACACAAAGCCACGAGTATTCTCATCACTGCAAAGTCCTCCTGTCCCTTGGCTTCAACAGCCAGTACTCTCCTGGGCCCTCTTCCTGAGTCCCTTGTAGACTTCAGTCTCTGTAACTCCTGTCGTCTCACCTTAAACAATGGGGCTTCCAGGTTTCTGACAGCTCTCCCTTCCATATTCTCTCTTTATCTTCCTTGTCCCCAAGATTTGATTAGAACCTCTGTGTGAGAGCTCCCAAATCTACCTGTCCGGAGCCAAATCCCAAATTCCAATGGTCTGTTAGATATTACCACCTGGATGCTGCAGAGGCTCCTCAAACTCAACAGTCAAAGCCACATTCATTATCTCCTTCACTTTTGCCCATGACTCTTCCCCTGTCCTCCCCTTTGGCTGGGGGGGCTCACTCACACAGCTCTCCTGGTGCCTGTTGTACACCCACAACCCGCACCTCCTTCACTCAGTCAGTTCTCAGGCTGGAAGAGCGGAGAGCAGAAAGAGCTGTCCCGTGTGTCCCCTCCACCCAGGTCCCACTGCCACTTGTCTGATTATTTCAACAGCTTCCTGATTCCTCTGCTCCAATGGGTCCGCCTCCCCAACCCCCACACCCAACTCTCAACGCAGCACCAGAGTGACTGTGCTAGAATAGATCTTTTCATGTCCTTCCCCAGCTTTATCATCCCTGAGAAAGGAAGTAAACCATCAGATTGTGATTGCTCTCACTGCAGCGGGGAAAAGTAAAAAAAGTCCAAAACTCCGGACTGTGGCCTTGCAGGCTCCTCACACCATCCCCCACCTAAGCTTCATCTCTCTACTTTCCTCATACTCCAGCCACATTGACTACAAGCTTCGCCCTGTCTCCTGCTGTCCCTGAGCCTGGAACCACCAGCGTGGGTCATCTCTGGATCTTCAATGCCCAGCACGGGGCATTGTAAAACTGAGGAAAGGAGTTCTTAGGAGAACCAAGAAATAGGTTCTAACAAATCTCCCCAGAGTCACATATATCTACACTCAGTTTCTAAATCTGTCAAATGGGAATATTAGTTCCACATACACTACAGTTCCATTTCAAAGATGGGACAACTGAGGCAATTGCCTTTGGAAAGGGCCAAGGGCTACACACCTGGTGTGTAGATTTCACTCCCCTTTCCGGGCCTGGCTAGCTCCTTCATTCATCCCCTCTTATTCATCCCCTCTTCTATTTGACATTTACTCAGCACTTCTACATGCCAGGGACTATGAAATTCCCCCCAAGAAACTCCAGTATTTACACTCTCGGTAAATGTATTCACATTGCCTTCTCCAGCTAAAAGTCCTTGTGGGGAGGCACGTATCTCTCGTATCACTAGATCCCCAGCCCCCCGCCCAGTCTGCACACATAAAGAAAACTGTGGGCCTCTCGGCTTCCCACAGTGGAGTCAGCTATAGCCTTCAGAAAGCCATGCCAGGGACACTTGCTGGGGAGGGAGGCAGGAGGATCAGCCGCTGACTTTTCAGCCTCCATTCTTCCCACATGGGCCAAGCAGGAAGGGTGAGGGTGAAGGCTGGGGCTGAGGCAGGCAGAAACTAGACAGAGAAGGCAGCTCTTACCGGGGAGAAGCAGCAGTTGGTCACTCCTCAGGCCTGAGATCTTTTCTCAAATATGAGGCACCCCACTGACCTGGTTTGCACCCCAAAATTGAAACTCAAAAGTGACTTGAGTTATAATGTACCCAAGCTCCTCCCTCTTACTAAACACCCGCTAATTAAGGAAGGAGAACTTCCTTCTTGCCTAAGAAGAGCCTAGGGTATGCAGGGTCATGGTGCAAACCTAAGCAAGATGACTGCAGGATGGTGGAGCCTTGAACTGAGTCAAGGGCTCTTTTCTGAAATGCTGGGAGCTCCGACCCTTTTACAAACACTCAGAATCTGAGTTTTGAGGTGGTGGCTCACCCTTGGAAAGGAGATGGGTGGGGGCTAGCCTGAGAAATATGCAGTCCAATGGATAATTCTGCAAAATGTGGAAATACTAATGAGTCAGAGGAAACAGGGGCACAGAAGAGAAGTGACTGTCTCTGGCCTAAAGTTAATTAAGGAAGCTGAGCCTTGAAGGAAGAATGGCAGTATGCTGGCAGAAGTGGTCCTTGACTGAGAGGAGCATGGACAACATCATGGAGCATAAGGGACTTACATGGAATGGAGGGCAGCTCCAACAGCCTGAAGAGGACACATGTAGGTGAGGTACATGGTGGGAGAGGTGGCAGCCACCTGTGGAGTCTAGTCTTCAGTCTGTAGGCCAAGGAGGGGAGTAGGTTCACAACATGGGTCTTCTCTATGGGAAGAGGAAGAGGTCTCAGGCTGCAGTGCAGCTGCTGGCCACCAAGGTGGTTTTCCTCTGAACTAGTCTCAAATGCACAGGACCTTGGCTCACCACTGTGCTCACTGCTATGTCTGTGTCCCCACAAAAATTCATTTTGAAAACCTAATGCCCAAGATGATGGTGTTAGGTGATGGGATTTTTGGGAGGTGACTAGGTCATGAGGTCAGAATTTTCATGAATGGGATTAGTCTCCTCATAGAAGAGGCTCCAGGAGATCCCAATTTGCTGTAATGTGAGGACACAATCAAATGTCTGCAACCAGGAGAGGGCCCTCACCTCACCATGCCATTACCCTGATCTCAGGCTCCAGAGCTGTGAGAAATAATTTCTGTTGTTTATAAGCAACCTAGTCTGTGGTATGTTGTTATAGCAGCCCGAACAGACTGAGACACCCATCATGGTAGGAGACCAGACATACTGCGCCAATTCTTGTTTCAGGGAAACTGCTCGGTAGAAACTTTAAAACTTCAGGCTACTTCATCACCAGTAACCATTATCCTCAGATATTAATAGTACATGGCCTCCACAGGACACCAGGATGGAGACCAGGGACCAGAGCACTTGTGTCAATTTTGGTGTGACTGGGCCTGGAAACATGTTAGGTATCAGCCCTGTTGCACAGTTCACTGGTACCAATAAGGCATATTGGCTCTGAAAGGCAGGAAGTCAGGAGAGGGTGGGGAGAACAGAGTGACCATCACCCACACAACATAATATCTTGCTCAGCCTCAAGGTCCAGTCTCTCTCAACTTTGTTTGGTTGGGAGAAGAGAATATGAAGCTGAATGTGAAAGGTTCAGCTGTGATTCAAGCTGACAGGCAGTCTGCAGTCTCCTGAGGGAGTGATGGTACACACAACAGACGGCACCAGGGCTCCTCAGCAGTTTTTGCAAGTCTGTGTCCATTTTCCCAGGAGCAGGGTCCTGGCACTCTAGGCAGAGTGTGTCGGGGAGGGAAGAGGCAGCCTGGACTTGACTCTGTGAGCAGATGTAAGAGGCCTAGCTGTAGCAGAGGCATAGCAGTTCTCTTCAGACACAGATGGTCACTGACCAAGGGGAAGGACAAACTCTGATAAGCCTCCCTCACAGCCCCTCAGTGCCAATCACCTGCTGTCCAGAAATTAAGGAATGGGGTGAAGGTGGTCAGTTGGAAGAAAAAAGAGCCACAGCCAGAGTGCCACTGCTGGGCTGGGAGCCAGGCCCTCCCTTCTCTAAGCTGCTCCCAGATTTGCTTCTCATAGCAGTGCCCAGAAACAAGGCACACCAGCCCTCAGGAAGCACCCCCGATCCCTCCATGGTCTTTCACTCGGATGTACCTTGCAGCTCTCCTACACCCATCAGGCTGCTTTACTGTTAATTCCTTGTCCATGCTAACCTTTCTGGGATGACTTCCCCTTTGTCCTCTCCAGTCTTTTCACCTTTAAATTACACCTCTGTCATCACCAATGATGGGGAGCCATCTCTGATAAGCTCCTCCCGGCCTTAATCCCGCTGAGTGTGACCTATTGATTTCAATGTGTCTTGGACTTTCTTCCATCATTGCATTGACAAGTTATTAAAATCATGTTATACCCCACTCCTGTCCCCCCCCCCAAAAAAAATCACGTTTAGTAGTTTGTTTCCCCTCACTGTTATTATGTGCTCCAAGAGCATACTTCTTACTCATCTATGGAGCCCCTGGGCCCAGTTCTAGACCTGACATGGAATAGGTCTGTTCATTTTTGTTGAAGAGCCCACAACCCCGACAGTCCAGGGCTTTTGAAACTGAGACACCATCAGTAACCTCTTCCTGACTTCCGGGTGCATACAGCTTCAGCAGCCTTTCCACTCTGGGTTTATACAAGGTCTGAAAATTAAGTTTGCAAACTTGCTACTGTGCACTTACATTGGCAGCTCTGTACAAACAACTCAGTAAGGTTTCATAACCTTGGTATATCTGTGTCTCACAGCTGTGTTTGTGTCAACATGTGGCAGTGTCTTGCTGAGTGGCATTCATTGTTGTTACTGTGTGTTTTTGTGTGCTGTTGCAAGAATGTTGGAGCTTAAATTAGAGCAACAAATATTAAATTTCTTGTTAACCTTGGCAAGACTGGAAGCGAAATCAGGGACATGTTAGTCCAAGTTTATGGGGATAATGCCATGAAGAAAACAGCAGTGTACAAATGGATTAAACATTTTTCTGAGAGGAGAAAAAGTGTCACTGATGAAGAGAGTCAGGACAACCAGTAACAAGCAGAACTGACTAAAGCATTACAAAATCTGTCAAATCAATCAAAATTGTCGGCTGACTCTGAGAAGCATAGCAGACTAAGTAAACATTGATAGAGAAACAGGAAAACCTTAACTGAAAATCTTGGCATGAGAAAGGTGTGCAAAAATGGTCCCAAAGAAGCTCACCAATGAAAAAAAGCAAAGGCGAGTCGAAGTTTGCCAAGACCTTTTGGAGAAGCAAGACTATGCTTTGGGCCATGTTATCACTGGTGATAAAACATGGGTGTACCAATATGACTCTGAAACAAAGCATCAAAGTATACTATGGGAGTCAGCCAATTCTCCATAACCAAAAAAAGTTCCATTAGTCTAAATAAAGAGTCCAAACAATGTTGCTAACCTTTTTGTGGTATCAGAGGGAATGTTCATTATGAATTTGCACCAATGGACAAACAGCCTACTAAGTTTACTATTTGCAAGTGCTGAAAAGGCTGCATGTAAAAAGACGAAAATGACCTGAACTTTCCATAATTCATGGCTCGTGTATCACAATGCACCAGCTCACATGGCACTGTCTGTGAGGGCGTTTTTAGCAGTACACAAACAAGTGTATTGGAACACCATCTCTACCCACCTGATCTGTCCTCCAATGACTTTTTTCTTTACCTGAAGATAAAGGAAAGGAAGACATTTTGATGACATTCAGGACATGAAGGGTAATCTGACGACAGCTCTGATGGCCATTCCAGAAAGAGTTCCAAAACTGCTTTATGGGTGGACTGGGCGCCAGCATCGGTGCATAGCTTCCCAAGGGGAGTATTTTGAAGGTGACTGTAGTGATATTCAGCAATGAGGTATATAGCACTTTCTCTAGGATGAGTTTATGAACTTATCAGACCTCATACATGCTTCTATCTTCCCACTGGTACTACCATCCACTTACTACTCTTTGCCTTCCCCTCACCTCAATTTCCATCTGCTAAATCAATTTAGGGTCAAAGCTGCCCTGCCTCAAAGGTGAATAAGAGCCCATCCTAACCTGCAATTTCCATTGAGTTTTGTGACTTGAGAGATAGGAGGTAATATAGTGTAGTATAGAGAGCATTAGCTCTATCTGCCTCTGTTGACAGCTCTGAATTCAAATCCTATCCCATTTACCAGCTGTAGGACCTTAAGCAAATGTCTTCCACTTCTCCAAGACTCAGTTTTCCATGTATAAAACATGGAGACTAATTTCTCCATAGAATATGCCTTAGGTTGGATTCCCCCCAAATCAGATCAAATTTGAGTGCAGTTTAATCAGGAAGCAATCCTGGCTAGGGTTGGAATTAGGTTGATTCATGTTATGTACCCTGCTGCAAAATACATAGGCCCTCTGGTTTACCCAAGTGCTAACTAACCCTGCCCTTACAGGACAGGCCCCCAAGAGTGAAAGCGCCTCACCCTAGACACAGCCCTGATTCTAGAAGCACTGACAGAGCAGTTGGAAGTAAAGTAGGAAGAGTAGGAAGCCAAAGGAACACATAAAATCAAGTTGCTGCTGGGAGCTAAACCCCACAAGGGAACTCTGGGATATAGGTAGAATGCACCCACCTGAGAGGTCAGGAAGCTGGGGTATTTATCCTCCATCTTTCACTAGCTGAGGGATGCTTCAGGAGCCCTAACTCCCTGGCACTTATAGCGTATGCCACACAAGCATAGAGAAGTAGTTAAGACAGAGTTGCAGGTTCTTGCATTAGGAACTTGTGGGGTATGTAATAGAATGGTGAGTGCCCAGGGAAAATGGGCAAGGCACAACCTCTGCTAGAGGGCTATTGTGAGAATGAAAGGAAACATCAACCCCAATGCTTAACACAGAGAAGTTCCCTTCTCTTTCCCAATTTATGGCAATTGCTTGTGAAGTTCATGGAGCTTCCCAGCTCCTCATAATTCAGCAACACCAGTGAACAGCTGTTTCCCATCTTTAAGAAGACACAAAAACAAAAAACAAAAACCTAGGTCCCTTAGGAGAGTTCCAAATGCCCAGGGTTGGAGTTTGCTGCGGAAGGCTGGTGGCTGAAGGAGCTAAGGTAGTCGAGGCTCAGTCCTCTCAGAACTGTTTCCTGCTGCACCCGCACCCCACCTCTCCCTGGCTTCTCCTCCTCTCACTGTAACACTGCCTATGACATACAACACTAGCCATCTTGTTAGTAAGAACTGCTGCTGCCCCTTACTCATCATCTTCTGTGACAGATACTATGCCTCTATACTCACTATCTTAAGCCTAAGAACCCTGTATATATTATTTTTTCCCCATTTTATAGACAAGGAAACTAGGTCTCAGGTTAACCTGTATCAGCAGAGCATTCAGACTCTGGTTGAGGTGACACTCTTCCCATTGACTTTGTCTCTTCATTGTCTCAGCAATGCCCATCCCATAGGACCACTGGGGAGGGAAGGAGAGGGGATAAGGCAAACCAGAAACCTTTACCACAGACTGTGGGGGACAGGGAAGGGCACTGGGGAGGTAGCCATTTCCCCCTGATGCACCATTAGTTAACAAATAAGCCTATTGTTCCTGGGCCTGCTGATCCACACCCTCCTTCAACAATTTACCACTGACGCATGTTCTAAAGAGACTGAACAATTTTAAGCTAAATAATTCACTTTGTAGAATGAGCCCTCTCTCTTTTCTTATCTTCAAGCAGAGAGAAACACACTATCCCGTTTACAGCCCTCCAATAAACTGCCATTTCATGAGAAGACTAGTGAGAATTAAGCTGATAGGACATCACTGAAAAACTGATTTTCATTAGAAGCAAAACAGGAAAATAATCAAAATATAGCAATACTTTTAGGACTGAAAAGGTGGGGCATTGTGGTATCACTGATATGGAGGAAAAGTGGCTTTATTTGTCCCTCTCAGCCTTTGTTTCCTGATCTGAAAATTAGAAAGGATAATACCTACTTCAGAGTATTGCTGTGAGGATTAAATGAAGGCACACACATTGCCTGAACCACGGTAGTTGCTCAAAAAATGACAGGTACTATTTATGTGATTAACTTTGGACTGGATAAATCAGAAGTGAGTGGTGGCCCCTGTTGTCCTGTCCCAGGATCTTTTCCTGGTCAGCAACAACCTCCTAGTCTTTCCTCACATTTTCTAACAGCTTGGGCCAAAGCTCGCATTCGTAATATCCTCATTGGGTCATCTCCCTCAGGTAGCTGCTTCTGCTCTCTGACATCTTTTTGGCACTGGAAGCTCCTGGGCAATGCGGTTGAGACTGTGCACTCTTCTAATGCACTGAAATGGAACCTATTTCCTGTTGCTGCTATCACTTCTGACACCAAAAGAACCAATCTCGGTTTTAACAGCCGAATTATTCCTGGCAACCCCACTGGTTAATTTAGGAATTAAAAATAACTGCATGGAAACTAGTAACACAGATTCCTGGGACGAATGGCAGACATATCCCTCAAAGGTCCACTGACTGATAGGGACAGCAGAGTAAGAAGTAGGATTCAGTGTCCTGGCACCTTCCAGAATGATGTCAGAAAAGGTCAAGGGAGTAACCACACAGAGTTTGGAATTGTGCATTACACTTTCAGTGAATACAGGTAGTATATCAAAGACCAATAACAAAATTCATTCAGAAACATGTAATTAATGAGTCAGAGAACTAGCTTCACAATTAAAATATCCCCACCCAAAACCCTGTAATAGAGGAAAAAAAGGAAGATCTCCATCTTACTGAAATAAGATTTCATACAAACATAGATAAATATATTTAAATTTTCTTTTAACTATAAGTGAATTCAAACAGGCTGTTATAAAACAGAATACTATACACAGTTGTCTGTATAGATCATAAAAAAACATAAAAACCAGAATGCTGAGTAGGTGCTGGTGGTAAAAACTGCAGAGCCAAAACTTGCTCAACAATGAAGTGGGGGCCACTAAAGCTTAGTGAACATGGTCCGCCCTTGTTGCTAATGGTTTTGTCAACCCTTAGACCCTAGAAATTCAGAATTTTCTCCTTCCTCTGCCTGCTTTGGTCCGTGTCTGGCTACCTGGCCGGACAGTAAATTGCTTTTTAAAGTCCACTAAACAATCTGTGGCTTCTGAAATGGAAACAAAAGACTTGATGGGAGATTCATTTAAGTCGAGATGTGCAAGAGAACTCTGCATCTCTCTGCTGCAGCCTGCCTCTTCTATCCCTGGTGAGGGTACCCTAGAGGGAAGGGGAAAAAATTTAGAATTCAACATACACCTACTAATAAGCACTAAGTATGCATCATGCATTGCATCAGGGCTTTTACATATAGTATTAATTCATATAATCATCTAACCAGATAAGTACCATCATTCCTCTTTCACAGATGAGGACATCAGGTAAACCATATACCTAAAGTCACACAGTTGGGCAGTGAGAGGATTCAGACCCAATTTGCCAAGTTGCCTGAAATCTAAGTCAGAACAAGGGTTGGGTGGGGACTGAGATGTAGCGAGGATTAAGACATAGCTTTTGCTCTGCTTGTTTTAAAACCCTGAGTGAACTGAGCTAGCCATCCAATTCTTAGCTCAAGGTCACAGAATTTTACATAGAGAGGTCACACAGTTCCATAGTGATTTCTACCTTCAACAGTCTGAATATCACATTATACACAGAACCCAGGACCAGGCCTGCACTTTTCTAGAACTGACAACCATACTTCAATGCACACCCCAATTCACCTGAAGGCCACTGTTTCTGAAGATTTGGTCTTTATTTCTGCATCTGTGATAGGAGAGAAAAGGTAATAATGTTGTTAGTATTACTGTAATCATACCACTTCTCACTGATCATGTGCTTCCTGTGTTCTGGGTACTGCTTTTCGTCAGGCTTACTTATCCATGTCACTCAGTTTCCCAACCCCTAGACCAATGGAACGTGAACATTTAGCACCCAACAGGCCCAGCTGCATAAGTACTGAGGTAAATGCTTTTGAATGAAAAACCTCTGAATAAATCTACTTTGAATCTGGACTTGAAGAATAAGGAGTTGCCAAGGGAAACCTGCTACCTGCAGAGATTCACAACCTACTGATTTACAGGCTCAGATAAACTGCCCTTTTATAGTCATCAGAAAAACTTAAGGAAAAGTTCCTCTCCCATATGCATCTAGTGAACTTTTAACAATAGCAACTAATAACAACCACAGTAATAATAGCAGCTAACATTTAATGAGAGCCCACTTATGCCCGGAAATATATTTGGAGCTTTACTAGATACAGCCCTTACACTTTATAAAGTTGGTATTATTAACTCCATGCAATGCTTATAATCAAGCTATTCTACTGCTCCCTAAATACTACGCACAAAGAGACAGAGTAACTTCCTAAAAGTCCTCAGGAGCCTAAGTTGGAACACTAGCTAAAGATAACATATGAATAATGCCCAAAACATTAGGAGGAGGCAGTAATGTCTATATGTCTGATTTTCTATGTCTTTCCTTTAGAACAGGGGTATCCAATCTTTTGGCTTCCCAGGGCCATGCTGGAAGAATTGTCTTGGGCTACACATAAAATACACTAACACTAACTAATGAGCTAAAAAAAAATGTGCAAAAACATCTCATAATGCTTTAAGAAAATTTACAAATTTGTGTTGGGCAGCATTCAAAGCTGTCCTGGGCTGCATGTAGCCCCGTGGGCTACAAGCTGGAGAAGCGTGCTTTAAAAGGTACTTGGAGCTTGTGTCATTCCCTTATGATATGGAAATGTGTTTTCCCAATTCAACAGGCAGTCTTGAAAGTTCAGGCATTATAAAGCCTGAAATGAAATGTATAATGAGTAAGACAGGGTATCTCCATTTTCCTTAGGGAGAGATTACCTAGACCGAGTCTCCAAGGTCAAATGTGGACCTATATAACTCCCAACAAATAGGGAGTTGGCAATGGTTCTTTACGCTGGAAGGCCTTAGGCAAAACCCCAGAAAACTGGTCCGGGGTCCTCACCTGCAGTCTTAAGCTCAGACTGTTCCAATAAACTGAGGAGTCGACCTTCATTGCGGCCTTTTTCCTGTGACAGAGACAAGCAGATGAAAGGGTTAACACCTGGAAGAGAATCTGCCCAGATGATACCTGTCTGGCAGAGAAAGAGGTGAGGAGGCACACCTCTAGGGAAGTCTTTTGCTTTCTAATAAATGAGAGTACACAAGTAAAAAAGCAAACTGTGATGAAGAGATACATCTTTATTCCAAGAATATTATCCAAGAATAAATACCAGAGTGAAGGCAAATTATTCCACCAAGATCATATTAAAGAATAGTAGTCTTCAACCTATGATAGATTTGGAGAGATTTAAAATAGAAAATGACAGTTTCACGGGTAGTTCCTAGAGGCGGTGATGCAAGAAGAAAAAACTGGCTCTATGGTATAAGCACAAGCCTATAAGATCCAACTCCAAATCACGAACCTAAAATCACCCCATTCAGGGGTTCCTTTCTTGTGTCATGACAGATAACAGCTTCTCCATCTTAGTGTACAGTGATTGCTATGTGAGTAAGCCTAGACTGTGGAGCTGCTGTTTCATTTTTTATCTCTTAAGCCAAGACCTGTTCTTCCTAGTCTCTAATCACAAAGCCCATAAAGCACATCCATCTTCCCAGTGACAAGACCCCACAGTGTCCTGAGGCCAGGCACATAAAGAGTTCCACAGAGTTGGTCTCGAGTACTGGCAGCTGGGGTATGATTGGATATTCTTTCTGGAAAGCAATTTGGCAGTGTTTCAAGAGATTTTTAAATGTTTACATCCACTGTCCTAAGGGGAAATTTATTCTAAGGAAATAATCAGTGGTACAAAGACTGATTAATGTTTTAAACAGTCTTATAATACAGAAGAACTGAAAAGAACCTAAAAGTCCAATAATATGATAATGATTAAATGACTGTGTGATACAAATATTAAGAGCAATTTTTAAAAATAAGTTTAAAAATAAACCAAGGAAGGTGTTATGCTACAATGTTAAGTGTATACACACACAGGGTATGCTGTCAACTACATTAAAAAAGTATAGGAAAAAAAGACTGGCACTTCAACAAATTTTATTAAAAAAAAAACAAAAAAGACTAGAAGAAAATAGGCCAAAATATTCAAAGTTATCTTTGAGTAGCTAAATTATGGTTAATAATTTCCCAATTCTTGATACTTTTTGTTCTGTATTTTCTACAATGAACATATTATTTTTTAATTAAAAGAAAAATTAATTTAAAACAGCACAAATCTTGTTTCAAGATAAACAGAAGAAAAAGAGGGAGGAAAAGGGAAGGGGAGATAAACTGCCCCAGAATGGGACTGTGAAGGGTCAGGTAGCCTTCCAAACACTCCACACATACCTTTGGGGTCCTCAGCCGCTGAGGCCTCTTGCCCTTCACGTCCAAGCATATTCTCTCACTCTCTTCAGGCCCATCTCCTTGGTCACCTCTTGCAAGCTGAAGACAGGACTCTACATGACACTGGTACTCTTTGAATGGGACCAGAGATTTACAGAGATAACACTTCTCATTTCTAACCAACCAGAAAGGAGAAAGAAAAGACAGTTTTAAAATATGCTTTTGCCGCTGGGCTCCTGGATATGTTCAAATTGCGTCTTTTTCGCCTCAAAGTTATTCTGTGGAGGAGACATCAACCAAGGCAGACTCACTCAGTGGGACGGCCAGTAAAACTAACTTGATGCCAATCAAAAGAACTGAGTGATTAGCGGTTTTCCCGGGCTGTTTCTCTGTACCCTGCTGTTGAAGCAGTGGGATGGTAATGAAATCAGCTCTTCTAACTATCTCAAACAATGTTTACTGCTCTTCAGACATAAAATACCTGTCAAACTCATCTAAAATTAAGTGTAATAGTTTTTTCAAAGGGAAGTTAAAATTTGGACAGAAAAGGGAGCACCAAGAACATTAAATCAAGATGACAATTTTGCCAGGGTGGACGAACTTGTTTGATTAGTAAATCAAGTCTGTCCATATGCCAACTTCCTTAATTCTACAACCTGCAAGACCAACTAGGAAGTTACCAAATCATATGGTTCTGCCAGAGGCTTCTGCATAATTTCATACACATAGTAATTTTTATCTTTTTTATAACAGCTGAGTTTGTGAAAGGGAGGAAATTGTATCCTTGGGGTAAGGTTTATTGGGCATCGGTGAAAATGGAACTGGTGAGGACAAGGAAAAAAATGAACATTTATTAAGTTATTTCCTCTGTGATGAGAACTGGTGGAAGGCCCTTTAAACACTTATTTCTCAATTAATTCTTTAGCCCTATTAAGAAGATACTATTCTCCCCAAGGTCCTACAGCTAATAATTGTCAGAAGCCACATCTGCCTGACTCATTAGATCGTCTTATTTTTAAGAAGCTAAAGAACACTTTCCAAAGTTTGCTATCTTAGACTTCTCTTTCTGGCTGTTACTATTCAGTAGCTATAGCAAGAGAGATTCGGATTAGCTCTAAGGAAGAATTTCTCTGGAGGTCTTTAAAGTAGAAGAAATAAGCTTCTCAAGTACTTAATCATCTGGGACAATGCAAACAAAACTCTGCCTTATGAGAAACACTGGACCAGTGTAAACTAGTTCAAAGTTTATCAATTAACAAAAAAAGCGTTTATTCCCCGCTCAGGGAACCAACCCCTGCCCCCTCACCCAAAGCTTTTATTAATCCTCTACTACATAAGAGATAGCAGTACTGTGGAAGGAGCTTAAGTCAGTAACCTTTGCCAGTTCTGGCCACATGATCTTAATCAATTACTTATAATTTCTCTTCAGTTTCTTTATTTAAAAAAGAAGAATAACTACCTTACCAGCTATTGTGAGAGTTATTATAGTAAATAAAGCACCAAGCACAGTAGCTGGTAAACAGTATTAGGTGCTCAACAAATAGCTATTATTGTTATTGTTGTCTCAGACACATTTTATTAGATGCATGAATGAAGGCAAGTATCTGCCTTCAAATAACTAACAGCGTAACCAGGGAAAGAGAAGTGTCAAAAAGAAACAACAACAAAAAAATTACTGCAAAACATGTGATAAATACAGTCCTAGAGAAATGTGCACATGACAGTAGGATTCCAAAAGGAACAAGTGATCAGCTCTGCTCAACTGGATTAGGGAAGGCAATTCTATAATTTAGGGTCTAAGATCTATGTTTCAAAGATAAATATTTCTGCCTAATAGACTAACTGCTCTAATGTACTGTTGGTAAAGTCTTCACTTTCGGGAGGCTATACTTAAACCTGACCCTCCAAGCCCCCTCAAATGTGCTTTTTTAGTCAAGCTGCAACCCACAACCCAAGGGAGTCTTCTATATATTGCCCAACCTTCTGCAAATCAACTTCTGTACCACCACATCGCAAAATAGCTGATTGCTTCCCCAAAGTACCAAACACCGATGTGCAAATCCAAAGAAAAAAAATTAATTTCAAAATCGATTTTATTATTGCCAAAAAAGTAGAATTAACTATACATAATAAAGTATTTTATATACATAATATATATACACACACACAACATATTAAGTTATAGGGAATAAAGTTTATTTTGGCAGATAATGTTAAACAAAATGAAAGCTGCTACATCAGTAACATAACTCAACATCCTTAATTTGGTATGTGTGATGCATTTTCTTGCTTTCCTGTGTTCTGCTAAATCACCATAACCTAAACTGCTTTATGAAACTGATCTGTTGAAATTCGGTTGTACTATTTTTGCCTACACTCTGATTCCAAAGCTGAGAGCAATGTGAAAGTGGAATGGATAGCAGGATTTTTTTTTAGGGTAATGAAAAGGAGTATACAGAGGCCACCAACACTGACACAAATTGGGAATAAGAAAAAGAAATTCAGGCATCCAAGCAGTGAAGTGATTGGCAGGCCAAAGAAACCCAAGAGAGGTAAGAGAGGAATTGGTCTCTTTATTTGGTCCAATCAATGGTATGCTGAACAAGAGGAGCTCTGCGAACCCAGCATACCTACTTACTTGTCAATGTCTTCTAGGGAAGTCTGGGTAGCTGTCTCATTGTTGCTCCTGACCTCTTTTTGTCTTCGAGTCAACACTTTCAACAACAACAAAAAAAAGAAGAGGAAGAAAAACTATTATTTGGCAGTAGACTCTGAATACAGAAGACAAAATGTACAGGAAAAAGCAAAGTTTAAAATCCTGTTCCCCTGGAAGATGTGCACTGCCTGGGAAACCTTGGCCTTTCTAGTACAGAAACTAACACTTGCAACCTATGTACTGAAAACTGCCAACCACAATGTATTTCCGTATTTGCTAATGAGATCTATTTATCCCCTATTTGCCATGAAATCTAAAAACATGGTTCACAACAAGAAAGGTTTTTGTGTACTACCCCAACCTGCAGCACTTGAGGGAGGGATTTATACTGCCCAACCAAAATTCTGACTGGTGTTACACACACTCTAATGAGGTGCTCTGTGAAATATAGTAATGGTAGCTACATCTTAGTGCCCACGTTAGCTCCAATCTTTAAAAAACTGTGGAAAGTGTTTCATTTATAAGTGAGGAAACAAGCTCAGAACAGTTAACACAACCAGTCTTTTGCACTACACCAAGACCACCTCCCAATTATAGTTGGGTATAGACACCTTTAGCCCAGGTGGCATGCGAATACTTTATTTTACACCAAAAAGCATCTGTTTATAAAATCAGAGTCTCTTAAAGGGTCCTGGAGGTTATTTAATCAACTGTTTTCCAGTCTTCATTCCTTACAGTAACAAGAAAAATTGTGACCATCTCATTTCAAATCTTGCCTTCTTTCCTCTTGACACTGAGATTCTCATGACAGAGAATTTAGGAGAGTTATTAGTTCACCAAGTAATTCAGGTTGTAAAGCATTTATCCAGTCCAGAGGTCAGCAAACTTTTTCTGTAAAGTGCCAGGCAGTAAAAATTTCAGGATTGGCAGGCCATATGGTCTGTCACAACTACTCAACTTTGCACTGTAGCAGGAACGCAGCCATAAACAATATATAAATAACTGGTTGTGGTGTGTTCCAAACAAAATTTATGGGTTTGGCTCCCAGCTGCCATAGTTTGCCTATCCTTCTTGTCGAACCTCCTCCTACTCATAAAAAAAATGGCTTCTATGAGTATCCTTGACAAGTAATCATACAATCTATTCACTGAGGGGAATTCACTTCCTCCTAGGGAAACCCATTTTATTGCTATACAACAATCTGACTCAATCTTCATCTACTGGAGGCTCTATGAATACATTGACCTGCCTTTTCCACAAGTCAGCTCTTTAAACACTTAAAGAACTGCATTACAATCTTGGATTTACTCAGTTATTTGCCCTACTAAAATGCAACCTCCTTCAAAACAGGGACTGCATCTAGTCATTAAATCAATCTCAAGACTTGGATTGCAGAACCTTTTGAGTACCCAGGTTTTAGCTCTAATCCTTATAACAGCGTTCCAGGTTGATACTATTCTGTCCTATTTTAAAGGTAGGAAAACAAACTCCGAGAAATTGACTTTGTCAAGCTATCACAACTGGTTAAGTAGTGGAACCCAGGATACAACTTATATCTGTCTGATTCCTATATTCATGTTTTACCTTCCTAGTTAACTTCCTCTATATACACCTCAATTTCTGTCTCTCTTTATATGAGTGTGTGGCACCCCAAAGTAGATTCAATACTCAACAAGCAATCCAAGAGACTGGAAAGAGAACATTAAGAACCACAAACTATCCAAGCTAGATTCATTCTACAAATTCAGTCAAGGCTATGTTTGCTTTATTGACAACTGTGGGATACTGTTGGCTTAAATTCTATTCTATCAGCTAGCCCACATTTCTCCATCTTATGTACAAGGGCTTCATGAGAGATTTTATCTAGTGCCTTGCTGAAATCAATTCTTTAAAGGTTGGTACCTCACTGACTACAGAAACCTTTAAGGGTTGTTTTTTCTCTCTCTCATTCCATTTGTCCCCCATCTTGACTACCAAGTACTTTTCCAAAAGAAATACTTGGAAACCACTCCACAGACAGGGCTAGAAAAAAAAATTAATTTCTTCTGGCACTTTATGTACGCCTCTCTACTACTGCACTTAGCACATTTCTGTTATTTACTTGTATGTCAGTCTCCTTTCTACCCCATGTAATTTTCTGAGTTCAGAGATTCTGGGTTTTGTTTGGATCTCTTCAACATCCTTAGCAGAACCTAGCACATATTAGACACTAATACATATTTGTCAACTTAAATCACTGCAGTGGATTCAAGAGATAAAAGCAGATCCTTGTTTTATGAGGACCTACTCTGTTACCAGAGCCTGAAGATAATCTCTAATCCTTACAACAAAACCCTGCAAGTCATATATCATTATCTATATTTTATAGCTGATGAAATATTAAAATACCCAATCAAGATCACAAAGCTAAAATAACAACAACAACAAAAAAAGACATGGCAGTAGGAATGCAATACAGGTCTGACTTTAAAGAAGCTTATGTTCTTCTCCAAGAGGAGGCTGCCTCTCCTGAGAAATAAGAGGGTAAAGGATGGGAAGAAAAAAATGGTAAGTAGTGAGTAGGCAGGTGAAAAAGAATCTGAGGGGAGAGACTTGGCAGATGGCTGGGAACTATATGTTAATTCTATTATTAAATGCTATGATCAGGATGTACTGGACTGGGCCTTGCAGCCAAGTTTTCCCTTTGAAACCTACTGCCCCTGCAAAGGAGCAGAAAATTCTAAATTGCTTTAAAGGAACCTCCAATTCCAATTTATGAGGGTTGAGACAGCCATTTCAACCAGCTGCAGGCAGAGAATTCAGTATGAAACTGAAATCCAAAACCCTTGCTGCTGGTGACAACAGCCAAAGATTTCAAAAGGGAACAATGGAGTCTGAGGATAACTTACCAAGAAAACTACTACCTGTGTAAGGTAAGAAAACAGAGGAGAGGAGGGATATCACTGAGAGCGGAGAGACCCACCTATAAACCTACAACTATGTACTCAGCCCTTTATATACCACTGGATAGAAAACACCCTAAAGGGTATGTTTGAGACTTGGCTTGGTACTATGAGACACAAGGAAGCAGTATTGCCTAGCGGAATGAAGAGCACCAACTTCAGAGCTGGACAAAATGGTATCCAAGTTGGGTCTCTACTAGCTTGTGTTGCCAGAGGCAAGTAATTTAATTTCTCTAGGTACTGGCTGACTTACCACAAAATGAGAGGACACAGCACCTACCCCATGGGTTCTGGTAAGGATCACCTCAGATAACCCAAATAAGCTGTAAGAGTATCCAGTCCACAGAAGACATTCAGCAAGCCTAAGTTATTATTATATAACAGTCATTATTATCCTTCCAGATTTATTTCTTAGCCTGATCCAAAGATTTTAGCTCATCCTTTGAGCAAAAGCACTTCCCAACCTGTCTATAATCTGGGTTACGTCTTAGTCTTAAGTGGTTCCCACACTGATCTGTACAAATAGCATGGACAAGCAAATAACCAAAGTATTACAGAACAATTTTCAATACTATGTAAGCATTAGCACATTTGTTTCCAAAATCCAAAGACAAGCAATCAAAAACAAAAACATATGGCCTATATTCTAAGCACTATATACAGTGTCAGATGGGTAATACTTATGGGGGGTTTATTACTTTATGAAGTATATAAATGTCTAAACACTATGTTGTTATGTACACCTGAAATGAAAAAACAAAACAAACAAACAAAATAACATCTGGCCTAGAACTGTAATAGTGAAACCAATGGCTCCTTGAGAGTAGAAATTATATAGACAAAGAAGAGAGAACTGGTAGAATGACATAGGTTAGCCTCCTCAATTTGTCTCCCTCAACCTCAAAACCATCTCAGCAGAAAACAGAGGCCACAGAGTTGTGTCTGTTCCTGGTGAAAGTGCCCCTCCTCCAGCAGAGAACTTCTAGTGGGCTATAAGAGAAAGAAGGGAAGGTGGGCTCCACTTGCATGTTGCCTGCCTCAACACTGCTGGCCTCACCAAAGAGACTAGTCCCAATAAAAAGGTTATCATTAGAACAGATTATTTACCATTATATGAGAGATGTCGTTATTTAAATTTTAGTTAGAATTAAAAGTAATTTAAGATTCAGCTCCTCATTCCCATGAGCCACATTTCAAGTATTCAACAGCTATATGTGACTGGCTTCCATATTTGACCCCACAAATACAGAGCATTTCTATCATTATAGACATTCCACTGGCTAGCACTGCTCCGGTAAGAGATAACCAGAACTAATACTAACATGCCTTAAGTTTGTTTACTTTAAACACCACGAGAAATCCAAGCTTCTCTGACATCTCCCATCACCTAGATTCTCATCCCCACATGACTCTAATCTGTCATCTGGGTGGGGTGGGGGGGCTTTCTAATCTTAGTCAAACCCTACTCATGACCTGCAGTTTCTGTCAATAATCAACAAAACCTCCAACATTTTCAACATCCTCTGAAAGTTCCCTCAGTCTCCTCGCTCTAAAAGATGGCTGTCCCATGAGAATACTGCTTCTCCTTGTACCTTCTCAAGTACTAGCTTGTATTGTCTTCCTTATGCCACAGTACTAGTGACCTGGAGTGTGGGGTAAATATCCTCTTATTCTTCATTATTGCTTCCAGACTATTGGAAAAACCTAGTTGGAAGCACAAACCATTGTGCTACCTCTGTTACCCCACTCTGCAGTAGTCATCTCCTACCCTCCCGGTCACCTGTCCCCGACCAGCCACCCACACTTCCCAGCCATTCACTAAAAATTTTAACATATCATTTACCATCCCTCTCTTCACCATTCCTGCCATCATTTTTGGTGATTTCAACACATACTAATTAGAGTGAAAATATGAACTTGCAGTTTCTGTAGGTTTGACCTAAGGTGTATGATCCATCCAATACTCTGGTCTCCCAGTTCTTCTACCCCTTGGCTACCTACTCCCATGGATCACACCATCTCAGCCTTTCTCAAGGGGTGGGGTTTGAGAGAGAAGTAAGCCTAATGCCCTAAGGCATCCTCTGCATCTAATAGAATGGTTGGAAACAGTTTTGTACTATCCTTGGGAGAAGTAAGGTAACAGTCTGTTCATTTTTTTGTGTTCTGTGGTTCCACAGAGGAACCCTGGCTGAGCCTGTTGCAATAACTGCACCACTCACAAAACTCAATTTCAGATGTCCTATTCTCTGATCACCCTGTCACCACCTATCTTTTCCAACTCACTCTCTCTAGTACCCTAACTCCAATAACCCTTCAGCCCCTCTAGGATATCTAACTCCAGACTACCACCTTTTCAGAGTACATTACCCTATCATGTTCTCACTTCCCCTTTTACTTAATTTAGATCTCACAGTTTATCCTATTAACAATTCCCTTGAATATTCCCTCAACTTATTTTTAATTTCTCTTGTACTCTCTAGCAAAACCCAATTTTGGTTAAATCCAACCCTCCATCTATTATGTGTCCCTACCCAAGCAGCACAGTAGTGCTGACTGGGCTCACATTATATTGAAGACCACGCACCTCAAGTGGCCTCTCAGTACTGCCTAGCAGTGCCAATATGTCTGCATAGTTGGTTTATACTTGTTATTTCCCAGAGACCATTTCACATCGTCTCCGCTATCCTCACACTTCCAGCATCCATCCTGACTCTGCTGGCATCATTCATTTTGTCTCAGTTTAACAATTTTATTGAGATATAATTGGCACATTACATAATTCACTAGTTTAAAGTATAATTCAATGGCTTTTAGTGTATCCAGAGAATTGTAAAACCATCACCACAATCAATTTTAGAATATTTTTATTAACCAAAATATAAATCTGTTCTTATTAGCAATCATTCTCTATTTTCCCCCAAACTCCCAGCCTTAGGCAACCACTAATCTGCTTTCTGTATCTATGGATTTGCCTATTCTGGGCTTGTCCTGTAAATGAAATCATACAATATGTGGGCTTTGGGGGCTGGTTTCCTTCACTTAACATGTTTTTAAGGTTCACCCATGTTATAGCGTATATCAGAATTTCATTCCTTTTTTTCCCCACTGTGGTTGCACCATTCTGCATTCCTACCAACTATTTACTAGGGTTCCAATTTCTCCACATTCTTGCCAACATTTGTTATTTTCAAGTTTGTTTGTTTTTTAATAGCCATCCTAGTAGTTATGAGGTGTTAATCTCATTGTGCTTTTGACTTGCATTTCTCTAATGACTAACAATACTGATCATCTTTTCATGTGCTTGTTGCTCATTTGTATATCTTCTTTGGAGAAATGTCTATTCAAGTTCTTTGTTTTAATTAGGTTGTTTTTCTTTTTTTGTTGAGTGGCAAGAGTTCTTTAGATATTCTGGAATCTAGATCTGTACAGACATACGACTTGCAAGTATTTTCTCCGATTTGGTAGATTTTCTTTTCACTTTCTTGATATTGTCCTTTGGTGCACGGCAGTTTTAAAATTTGATGGAGTCCAATTTATCTTTTCCTTTGTTGCTGGTGCTTTTGGTGTCTAAGAATCTAAGAATCCATTGCCAAATCTAAGATCATGGAGATTTACCCCTAAGAGAGTTTTATAGTTTTAGCACTTATATTTAGGTCTTTGATCCATTTTTTTTGTACCTGGTGAGAGGTAAGGGTCCAACTTCTTTTACATGTGTTTATTCAGTTGTCCCAGCAACATTTGTATTTTTCACCTACTGAGCTGTCCTGATACCCTTGTCAAAAACTGAATGCCCGTAAATATATGGTTTTAATTCTAGACTCTCAATTCTATTCCATTGATCTATATATCTATCCTTCTGTCAGTACCACAGTATCTTAAAAAGTTGTAAAATCAGAAAATGTGAACCCTCAACTTTGTTTTCAAGACTGTTTTTGGGTTGTTTTGGATCCCTTGTAATCTCTCAATTAAAAAAAAAAAATGGAGTTGTCATTAACCCAGTTGCTTTGAGCAAAACCCTGGTGTAACACCTGGGTTTTCTCTTTCTCTTATTCCAACAAATCCTGTAGGTTTGACCTTCAAAATACAACCCAAATTTGACAACTTCTTCACTCCACAGCTATTAGACCTTGCCTGGAGTACTGCAAAAGCCTCCTGCTTCATCTGCTGGCTTCCTACTTTTTGCTCCCTATATAGACTATTTTACACACAGTAGCCAGAGTTATATTACATCACTCCCTTGCTCTAAACCCTCCTACGACTTTCATCATATTTAGAACAAAGTGCCAAAACCCCATGTGATCTGACCACTGCTTATCTTGCTTCTCCCTCATTGTTCAGTTATAGTGACTTTCCTGCTGCACTAAGAAACATGCCAAACACACTATGACTTTAGGACCTCTATTCTTATCCCCTTTGCCTGGAATGATTGTATTTAAATATCAACTCAAGAAGTCTTCCTTGATATTCTTATTTAAGAGGCTTCCCACCTTCCCTGCCCTAGTCATTCTCCATCCTTGTTTTTGGCCTACTTCTCCTTAAATTTTATTACTATCTTTTTTCCCCATTAGAAGGTAAACTTCAGAAAAGCAGATTTCTCTTTTGTTCCGTGATGTATCCTCAGCTTGTATCTGGTTTATAGTAGGTGCTAAATAAATATTGGTTGGGGCATAAATAATATGTTATAAACAACACAGTTATTTATTCAGGGGAACTCTCTAAGTTGAGCATCCTGCAGTGGGTTTAGCCAGAAATCTGAACCAAAGCTGCCTTCTCTCATCCTGACCCTTAGTCATAAAGTGTGACTGATTCTCTTACCAAAAGATTCTCAAATCTGTCCATTCCGCTTGATACTGTTTCATTACTCACCTCCCTGTTTCTAGTCTCAATCCCTCCAATTCACCTTTTATACTGCTCCAAGAATAACTCAACCCCAACATTACCAGAGGTAGTACCCAAAAAAGACTTCCCTGACCCAAGATGGCCCAATCTCTGCACCTGAACAGAACCCTATGTGCACATCTATCATAGCACTTCTTACACAACATTTTAATTTAAGCTTATCCCACTTGCAGCCCACAGGCCACATGCAGCCCAGGACAGCTTTGAATGTGGCCCAACATAAATTTGTAAACTTTCTTAAAAGATTATGAAAATTATACACAGACTTTTTTTTTTTTTTAGCTTATAAGCTATTGTTAGTTTATTTTATGTATGGCCCAGCCATACATAAAAATATAAATCTTCTTCCAGTGGGGCCCATGGAAGCCAAAAGGCTGGATACTCTTGTTCTAATTATTGCTTTACCTATTTATCTCCCCCAGCAGAATATCTCTTCATCACTTCAGAATTCCACATTCCTAGCATAAAATTGACACTCAATATAAATGTATATTTAATGAATCAATTTGGTAAGGTAGTTTCTTATTCAGAAGTTTGGTGGACTATTTTCTTGGCTTTAAGAACAACATAGATGAAAATTTTTCTATAGCCTGATCTGAAATAATTCTTGAAATGGGAAGGCCCTGTCTGCCTCATTCCACTCAATAAATACTAATAAATTCTTATTGTTTTCTCAGGTACTAGACTTGATAATCTTATTCTACTAGAAATAGCTTCTAGCTCAAAAATCCTAATACTTACATTGATAGTTCCTAAGTATAAATGACTTAAAAAGGCAGGCATCCTGGGTTCATTTTACAGATTAGCAAATAAGAGCTCAGAAGCCTCAATCCTATAAATGCCTGGTCTAGACTATGATTCCAAGTCTGTTAGACCCCAAAGCTAGTACCATAATACCAAACTGCCTTCTTTGCTGCAGAGTAGGCATAGAGGACCCTGTCTCTACTCAAGTTGTAGCAATTTCCTTTCAAGTTAAGCTTTATTTCTTAAGAAGTACACCTGAATTTTGAGCTCTTGACCTTAACCTTCAGTGCTGCTGTAGTTAGCCCCTGCCTCTGAAGTGTCTAGCATGACTTACTCAACACCTTTCCATACAAAGGCAAAAATACTCATATAAAAATATTCCTAGCAGTGCACCCCACCCCAAGGCTGAAGGGAAGAGTCAATACTAAGAAAAATCCTTACACCACATAATTCTTATTTAGGATATAAAAATAAAGGGTCTAGAACCATTATATTTTTATGAACAAAATTATGTCTATGATGTACTGAATAATTTAGAGGTTAGAAAAACAGCAACTTGTCTAGTTCCTACTAGTACTTGTGTGTAGTATTTATTGCTTAATTTTTTTTAACAGCTGGAATTTTTATTTAAGCAATTTTACTATATATATAGAATTTTAAAATAATTCTTATCTTCTGACCCATAGATCATACTTTAGGAATCTACTCTGAGGAAATCATCTGAATTTAGATAAGATCATAAGACAAAGATTTTATCAAAACATTATTTATAAAAATAAAACATTTAAACAACCCAATGTTCAAATACATGATAAAATAATATGCAGGAATTCAAAATAAAGACTGAAAGGAAATATACCAAAGTATCCATGGTAATCCCGGGGGGAGAAGGGGTTGGGGTTTGGGTGATTATTATTGGATCATTAATTTTCTATGTTGACAATTTTTTTCAATCAGCATATACCACTTTAATCATTGAGAGACATCCTAAATGAAATAACAGATCTAGGCAATTAACATCAATGATTATTAGTTGAAAGCTGGGCTTTATAATAGATATGCTGATCCCAATGATCAATCTTAACATCATAAAAGAAAGATAACCAGATAGTATATGCCTCCCAATCTGATGCAACATGAAATATATAATACCACTTTATAAAATACTCCCTGTCAAAAAAACTAAATAAACTAAATCTGATCAAGTCTCAATTCTAACTAGAAGCTTACAGAAATTATAGTCTGAAACAGAAAAACATGTTGAAGACAGAACAGGGGTACAATCAGCAAAATCCTGGTGGGAAATTCCAAAAGACAAAAGCCTATCTTTTTAACAAATATACCACAAAGGAAAAAAAAGAGAGGAGAGGAGGATAATGTAGATTAAAAGAGACCTAAGAAAGACATCAACCAAATGTATTGTGTGAACCTTGTTTGGACTGTAATTTGAATAAACCATTAAAAAAAATTATGAGATAAATGGGGAAAAGGAGATGCTGACTGGTGTGATAATGATAATGTGGCTGTATTTTTTGAAATTGTCCTTATCTTTTAAAGATACATATTAAAATATTTATAGGTAAAATGAGTCTGAAAATTGCTTCAAAATAATTTAGTGGTGGGGGATGGGAGACAAGTTATACATGAAAAAAGACTGGCTCTATGTTGTTAATTGCTAAAGCTGCAAAATGGGTTCACAGGGATTCATTATACTGTTAAACAATAAAAATAAAGAATAGGCTCAAAATAAAACCTGCTATTAAAAGCTAACTATGTAAAAACAAAAAAGTAAGGAAAGGATATACACCAACCTGTTCACACAGTGGTTTGAAATGAGCTAGATCATAGATGAATTTTTTCTGAGTAAAATTTCCCTAAATCTTCTATAATATAGGTGTACTATTTTAAAAAGTATGTAGAAGGCAAAACAGCCTAAGGATTATGAGTGGAGCCCTTGGATAAATGGCAAATTCCAGAGATGAAGCACTCAACATCAAGGTAACCCCATGACCTCTTATAATAAAAAGTAAGGAAGTTCTCAAAGAACTAATGGGCATATGCCAAAAGGTTACAGAACACATGAAGGGACTTTCAAATGTGGAACAATATGAACATCAAAAGGACTGCTGGAAAGAATGAATTATAACACATTAAATTTAAATAATGAATCCATGAGTCTATACCACATTTAAAAATATTAATTGGGGGAGGGAAGAAAAAGTTCCCCTCTACATAGGAATGTTAGCTAATTAACATAAAAGAATGACAGGAATACAAAAATCATCATTTACTACTATAGTAATTAATTTAAGCAAGAATCACCAATGGATACTAAAACCATGGATGAATGCCTGCTTGGCAATAGGGTATTTTAGAGTCTCAAAGCACCACCCCACAGATGACATTACTGATCACAAAGGGGAAGTTACCTTTGCAGATAAAAATCTGATAGATACCACCTAACAGACAGGATTGAATTTAACAACCCCAATAGTACAAACTAATATCATTTATTTACTGATGTGATAATGTTAATGACAGAATGTTTGTGTTCCCCCAAAATTCATATGTTGAAACCCTAACCCCTAATGTGATGGTATAAGGAAGTGGGCCTTTAGTGATTAGGGCAAGAGAGTGGAGCCTTCATGAAATAGGATTAGTGCCATTATAAGAGGCTGAAGAGATCAGATTTCTCTCTTTCCACCACCTGAGGACATAGCAAGAAGTCAGCAATCTACAAACCAGAAGAGGGGCCTTACCAGAACCCAACCGTGCAGGGACTCTGAGCTCAGACTTCCAGCTTCCAGAGCTGTGAGAAATAAATTTCTGTTGTTTATAAGCCACCCAGTCTATGGTGATTTGTTAGAGCAAACTAAATTGACTGACACACAATGCATTTGGAAGAATGCAACATTTCCTTTGTTATATTCTTGTCAAAAATGTTTGACTTGAATCTAATAATAAGAAAACACAGACAAATCCAAAATAAGGAATACTCTGGAAGGAAAAAACCAAAGAGGAGAAGCTCCACATTCTGTGAATAAACTCTGCCCAGGTCTCTGGCTGTCTTAAAAACCACTCATGTACTAGAAAGACTCTTGTTAAGGATAAAAGAGTCAAATTGAAATTTAAACTGCCTTCCCAAAAAATAGTGCACAGTGTGATTCCAACCCAATTAACTGTCTTATGAAACAAACAAAAATAATATTTTTCTGAAGAATAAACAGACTCTAGAATATCCACAATATAACATTCACAATGTCCATGTTAAGTAATCCAAAATTACTTAACATACAAAGAGAATGAGAAAAATGTGACCTGTTTTCAATTTATGGAGGAACAACAATTTGAATGACTGCAGATTCTTGTCAGAAACTCTGAGGCCAGAAGATACTAAACAAAATGCTAAACAAAAAAAAAAACCTTGCCAACCCAAAATTCTATATTCAGTGAAAATATCCTTCAAGAATGATGGTGAAAGAGATCCAAGGTGGTACAGTAGATGAACACTAGCCTACTTTGTTCTGTGAATACACTGAAATGACACCTAATTTAGAGAAAAACCAACCTGGAGAACCATCTGAAGTCTAGCTGAACAGAAGTTTTATAACTAAGGATATAAAGAAGAAACCACATTGAGACTGGTAGAAGGGGCAGAGAAAATAAATGGGCTGGCCCCAAACCTCCAAGTGGCAGGTGAGAATCAGGAAGGATATCTCAGCCACAGAGGTTCTCCCAGAGGAGCAAGGGACCCCAACCCCACACCAGGCTCCAAAGCCCAAAGTATGGCACTGGGAAGAAGAGCCCCCACAACATTTGGATGTATAAAACAGTGGGAATTCCGACTGTCCAGGTGAGACAAAAGGCTGCAGGAAATCCAGATGTCCTCCTAATGTGCTCCCACACAGACAGTGACACTCACACTGCGCTTCAGCAGAAGGATGGTGACCTGGGGTTATTGGTGGCATATGGGGCGCAGCCCGAGGTGTGTGGCTTTGGGGTGAGTGCTGGAGTACAGGTGTCACTTTTCCTGAATGGCTGGCAGGTGCCACCTTTCCTGTGTTGTGCACTCCTGCTACTCAAGGCCAAATCTAAATGTGACTGATCTGGTGAGCTCCGCTCACTGCTGACTCACTGGGACCCTGCCCTACCCAACTCCCCCAATGCCAGAGGCACTTTCTCCGGTGAGCAGACAGCCCCACCCACACTGCAATCTTTCTTGAAAAATTATCAGTGTCTGCAGGCCCCAAGCAGGCAGTGACAGCCTAGGTGTGCTCTGAGTAGCTCTAGGCACAGCACTGGCACTAAACCAGAATCTACAGGAACACCTAGTGCAGGTAATTAAGGTACCTAGTATATAAGGCTACCCAGCAATAGTGGGAGATGTAGCAGATGTACCTAATACATAGAAACCAACACAGAGAGGCAGCCAAAATGAGGAAACAAAGAAGTATGTCCCAAATGAAAGAACAGCAGAAAACTCCAGAAAAAGGACTAAACAAGATGGAGGCAGAAAACCTATTAGATATAGAGTTTAAAACAATGATTATAAGGATGCTCAAGGGACTTAGAACTTCAACAAAGAGAAAGCAAGCATAAAGAAGGACAGAGAATCCATAAAAAAGAACCACTCAGAAATAAAGAATATAATAACTGTAATGAAGAATACAATAGAAGGAATCACCAGCAGTCTAGATAAAGCAGAGGATCAAATTAGCAATTTGGAAGACAAAGTAGCAGAAAACACCCAATCAGAACAGCAAAGGGAAAAAAAACAAAACAACAAAAAACAAAGAATTTAAAAATATGAGGATAGTTTAAGGGGCCTCTGGGACAACATCCAGCAAAACAACATTCACATCATATGGGTACCAGAAGGAGAAGAGAGGAAAGCAAGGGACTGAGAACCTATTAATATTTGAAGACATAATGACTGAAAATTTCCCTAACCTAGAAAAGAAAATAGACATAAAGAAGCCCAGAGTCCCAAACAAGATGAACCCGAAGAGGCCCACAGTAAGATACATTATAATTAAAATGGCAAAGGTTAAAGACAAAGAAAGAATCCTAGAAGCAGCAAAAGCAAGGTAACTAGTAACTTATAAGGGAGCTCTCATAAGACTGTCAGCTGATTTCTCAACAGAAATTTTGCAGGACAAAAGGGACTGACAGAAAATATTCAATGTGATGAAAAGCATGGATATATAACCAAGATTATCCAAGGCTATCATCCAAAATCAAAGGACAGATAAAGAGCTTCCCAGACAAGAAAAAGTTAAATGAGTTCATTACTACCAAACCAGTATTACAAGGAATGTTAGAAAAACTTCTTTAAGTGGAAAAAAAAGCAAAATTATGAATAATAAAATGGCAAGAGCTATATATCTATCAACAATTACTGAGTTCCCTGGTGGTGTAGTCACTAGGCTTTGGTGCTCTCGACGCTGAAGCCTGAGTTCAATTCCCAGTCAGGGAACTACCCCAAAAAACAAACAAATGAAACAAAACAAAACAAAAACAACAGAAAAAAAACCCAATTACCTTCAATTTAAATGGATCGAAAGCTCCAATCAAAAAACATGGAGGATATTGTGCTGAGTATAGTGTCAGACAGAGAAAGCGAGATGCAATTTGGTTTAATTTATATGTGGAATCTAAAGAAAATAAACAAACAAAATAGAAAAAACTCATAGATACAGAAAACATTTGGATGGTTGCCAGATGAGAGGGGGTTTGGAGGTATGGGTGAAAAAAGGGGAAGGGATTAAGAACAAATTGGTTGTTACAAAGTTGTTATGGGGATGTAGGGTAAAGTATAAGGAATACAAAGGCTGTCTAGAAAAAATCCAGCCATAAATGCCTCTATTTTTCATATTACATAACTGGATACTTTCCAGACAGCCCTCGCATAGTCAATAATATTGTAATAACTATGTATGGTGTCAGATAAGTACTAGATTTGTTGGGGTGATAGCTAGGAGCAGGCTGGGAGGTGAAAGGGTGAAAGAATTAAGAAGTACAAATTGATAGTTATAAAATAGTCATGGGAATATAAAGTAAAGCATAGGAAATGATATGGTAATAAATATGTATAGTGCAAGGTAGGTATTAAACTAGTCAGGGGGATCACTTCTTAAATTATATAAATGTCTAACCACTAGGCTATATACCTAAAAAAGAAAAAGCAGAAGTGGTACATATATACAACAAAATATTGCTCAGCCATTAAAAAAAAAAAAAGAATGGAATCTTGCTACCTGTACCAAGCTGGTTGGACCTAGAGGATATTGTGCTGAGTGTAGTAAGTCTGACAGAGAAAGACAAATGTCATATGATTCCATTTATATGTAGAATCTTAAGAACAAAATAAATGAATAAACAATACAAACAAACTCATTGATAGAAAATATTATGATGGTTGCCAGATGGGAGGTGGGTGGGAGGATAAATGAAAAGGGGAAAGAGATTAAGAAGTACAAATTCATAGGTACAAAATAGTCATGGGGATGTAAAGTACAGCATGGAGCATATAATCAGTAATATTGAAATAAGTATGTATGCTGTCAGATGGGTACCAGAGTTATTGAGGTGATAGTTTCATAAGTTATAGATATGTCTCATCACTATGTTGTATACCTGAAATGAATGTAATATTGTATGTCAAATGTAATTTAAAAATAAAAAATATTATAAAAGAAATGATGGTGAAATTAAGACATTTTCAGATAGTAAGAATGCTAAGGAAGTTTGTTGCCAGTAGACCCACACCATAAAAAAAATGCTAACAGCAATTCTTCAGGCTGAAGGGATGACACAGTATGGACTCACATCATCAGGAAAAACTTAAAGAGTATCAGAAATGGTAAATATCTTGTAAATATGAAGGACTGTTTTCCTCTTAATTTCTTTAAAATACACAGAAATTGTTTAAAGCAAAACTATAATGTTTTATGGGGTAATAATATATGTACATATGACAACTGTAACATAAAAGGGGACCTAAACCAGTTACAAGATTTCTACAGTTTTCATAAAGTGGCATTAACTCTAGTAGACTGTGAAAAGCCTACCTTCCCTAGAGTAGCCACTAAAAATGGTAAGAGAGGTACAGCAAAAAAAAAAAAAAAGATGATGATGACGACAAAGCAATTCTATAACATATTCAAATAATCAAAAGACAGGAAAGGGAAAACACAAAAAAAATGAACAAACAAAAAGTAACAAGATGGTACACCTAAATCCAACCACATAAATAATTAAATGTTAATTAACTAAATTTCCAATTAAAAATCAAGAGACTGTCAGAACAGCTAAAAAGCATGACCCAATGGCATACTGTCTATAAGAGATGCACTTTGAAAACACAAATATGTTAAAAGTAAATGAATGGAAAATGATATTCAGGCAAACAGCAGGCATAAAAGAGCTGAAATTGCTAGAACTATGTCTAGTTGTTCTAGCTATTACCTGAGATAAAGTTGGAAACTAAACAATACTTACAAGTTGGCTCTAAAATATATATGTAAATTCAAAACACTAGAATATCCATAGCAATTTTTAAAAAAGAACAAAGGTACCTGACTTTAAGACTTATCATGAAGTTACTGTTATAGTCAAGATATTTGTGGTATAAGTAAAAACAAATAGATTAATGAACTATAACGAAGAACCCAGACACAAGTCCCCTCTTACATAGTCACTGAATTTCTACAAAGGTACCAAAGTAATCCAATGAAAGGGAAGTCTTCTTCAAAAATGATGGAATAACTAGATATCCATATGGAAGAACTAAACCTCAACTCTTACTCCACACAATATAAAAAAATCAATTCATGTGTCATAAACCTAAACAGAAAACAACTATAAAATTAGAACATTTATAAATTAGACTTTATCTTAAAATTTCTGCCTGAAGGTGGAGCTGCCCAGTGTGTCTTTTGTTGACCTCTCCCCTTTCCTACAGCCTCCCCAACCAACTAACTAACTACAGGAAGCAGAGGGACCATGATAGATGCGCACCGCCTCCAAACGTAGCAGGAGACCAGAAATAAGAAATAAACAACCCCTCTCTCTCCCAAAACTTGTCCCCCCAATGCGACTTCGTGTGTGCCCTACAGCAAGACCCCACAAAAGTACCAATCTGGGCTCCTGGGCACTACTGAACATAACACCCTCATGTCAAAGAGAAAGAACCCAGAAGACAGGATGAATTCCTTAAAAACTAAAACTCCTCAGAAAGAACAGGAAATTTATCAAGACAGCTTCTTAGACCTAGAAGTTTCTGAATTAAGTGACAGAGAATTTAAAGTAGCCATTCTAAAGGTTCTGAGAGAAATGAAAACATACTGGCAGAGCACCATGGCTGGTAAACAACATAAAAAAGGACATGAATGACATAAAAAAGGAACTCCATGAACAAAAGGAACAATTTAACAAAGAAATTCAAAACATAAGGAAGATTGAGATGGAAATGTGAGAGATAAATAATACAATAAAAGAAGTGAGAAACAAAATAACTGCCATAGGAAACAGGGCCAACCAGATGGAGGAAAAAATTAGTGATATTGAAGATCAGAACATGGAAACAGCTCAGAAAGAGGAAGAGAGGGAATACAGAATCAAAAGGATTGAAAGAACTCTGCAAGAACTATCTGACTCCATGAGACAAAACAACATCAGGATAACAGGAATAGAAGAGGGGGCAGAGCATTCTACAGAGAGCACACTCAAACAAATAGCAGATGAGAACTTTTCAAACCTATGGAAAGATCTGGAACCCTAAGTTCAAGAAGAAAACAGGTCCCCTAGATACCTGGACCCTAACAGATCTTCTCCAAGACACATGTTACTAAAGATGTCCAAAACTAAAGACAAAGAGACAATTCTCAAGGCAGCCAGGGAAAAAAGAACTATAACCTTTAGAGGAAAACCCATCAGGCTGGCATCAGATTTCTCAGCAGAAACTCTGCAAGCCAGGAGCGAGTGGAATCCAATATTCAAAAATTTAAAAGAGAGGAACTTACAGCCAAGAATAAATTATCCAGCAAAATTATCTTTCAGATAGGAAGGTGGAATAAAGACCTTCTCAGACACAGAAGCTGAGGGAATTTGCCAGCACAAGGCCAGCACTCCAAGAAATACTGAAGGAAGCTCTTCAACCTGAAACAAAACATCAGGAAAAATGGAACAAAGCTGGGGCAACAAGAAACAAAAATAAAACAAAAACAAAGAAAGAAATAAGTAATGGCCACAGGAAATCCTCACATATCGATCATCACTCTAAACGTTAATGGACTGAACTCACCAATAAAAAGACACAGAGTAGCACACTGGATTAAAAAACAGAACCCATCCATATGCTGTCTCCAAGAGACACACCTCAGCCATAAGGACAAACAGAGACTCAGAGTGAAAGGATGGGAAACAATACTTCAAGCAAATGGTAACCAGAGAAAAGCAGGAGTTGCTATACTGATATCTAATGAAATAAACTTCAGGTTAAAAAAGATAGTAAAAGACAAGGATGGATATTACATAATGATAAAAGGCACAATACAACAACAAGAAGACTTGACACTAATTAATGTATATGCTCCCAACCAGGATGCACCAAAATATACAAAGAAACTACTAACAGATGTGAAAGGAGAAACTGATGAATACACAATCACAGTGGGAGACTTAAATACCCCACTAACAGCCATGGACAGATCATCCAAACAGAAAATAAATAAGGAAACATCAGCTCTAAACAACACATTACAGCAATTGGACATAATTGACATTTACAGGACACTTCATCCAGCAAAAAGAGACTATTCATGGAACATTCTCAAGGATAGACCACTGCTGGGACACAAAAGTAGCCTCAGCAAATTCAAGAAGATCGAAATCATACCAAGTGTATTCTCAGACCACAAAGCTTTGAAATTGGAGATCAACTGTAAAAGGAAAGCAGAAAAAAACACATATACATGGAGATTAAACAACAGCTTATTAAAAAAGGACTGGATAAAAGAACAAATAAAAGATGAGATTAAAAAATA
>PVJL010008281.1:0-68343 GCA_004026885.1 Lyroderma lyra
CATCCATCCATCCCTCCCTCCCTCCCTCCATCCATCCATCCCTCCATCCATCCATCCATCCCTCCATCCCTCCCTCCATCCATCCAAAAGATGCTTAAATAAGCTTCTGTTCTAGTTATTATAGGGGATAATAACTAGGGAACCATACTCATTCCAACACAACCTAAGATTCCATTAGAGTTTTTGGCAGGCATGGGTCATGCAGTCAGTATCTACTGAGCTTGTGGACGCCTAACTTCTAACCTAGTCTCGCAAAAACTATGTTTGAACAGACTGCCCTTGTTTGGTGCTTTGGTGCCATAGTTCATTGACTTCAACCTTTTAAATTTCAGCCCATCCTTTCAGTTTATGGAGATCTTTTGGGCATCTAGACCACCCCCCTGCCCCCATGTCCTCCACATTGAGCCTTTCCTTTTAGTTCCCAGCAACACAAAACCCTGGAGCACATCAAGCCAGCTTTGAATCCACTTAGCTCTATGACTAGCATTTCTTAATCTTGCCCATCATGGAAACTATTTTTAATCAAATGTGATACTGAAATCAAGATACTGTGTGCCCAAGGAATTTTACCAATTTACCAGTATAAATACTAAATAAATAAATGCATTAGTAAAAAAGTAGAACTGGGTACCAGGCCTTATCCAAGCCCATGTTTACAGAGGGATCCATCTGCTAATGTGGGATTTGGCAGCTCCAGAAGTTTTGGGAAGGAGGATCATGCCGCTCAGCTCGGAGATACTAAATCAGCGGATTAAGTCTCCAAACCGTCTCGGGGGCTAGGGAGAATAACAGTGTTCTTTATAGGCATCTTGGATTTCTACTTTTAAAATGAAATCCACTGGGTCCTATCAGTCTGTGGTCTGTCTGCTCTGGTTTTAGCAAACTCGAGATGGGGTTGCATCGTGATTGGTTAGAACATTCTGCTCTTGGGAAGGGGGAACCCACTGACCCCTGACCACAGCCGGGTCATAGAGAAAGTGTCAGAGGCAGACCAATTACCTAAGAGGACTGAGAAAAATCAAACAGAGGCTGGGCACAATGAGGGGGAAAACACACACACAGCAGGCCCAGCTTTAGTTCCACTGCTTGAATTACCACTATGTCAATAGAAGGTGATAAATCAAGGGAGATATTTACTGATTAAAATTACAGACTCCTACGGGAAACTGTATAAACAGATTGGAGGACAAAGCCTTCAGGGACTGAGCCCAGCTGAATGTATCCAGGCATTGGTCAGTCATTTCTGTTTCCGGCCAACTCTTGGACCCAGGGGTCACTGAGGGAGCAAGTTGCTCCACGAAATCAGACTTGCTAAGCACAGATCCAAATATCCGTAGGGAAACTATAAGGCCATGTTGGGAAGAGGTTCCGGACTCAGGTCCATTCACAGGGGTCTTCTTATTTCAGTCTTATTTATTAATTTATTTTACTTTTACTCTTAGGTCTGGTCTAGACCCATTAGAAAGATCCAGAACACCTGGTCCGTGTGCACTGCCTGCCCGAGGAGGTCCTGAGGTCACAGATGCTGAAGGGAGGACAACAGGAGACATGCGTGGGCATGAAGATCACTCCTACAGAGAGGTTGGGGGCTGGTCACTGTTGCCAGTAATCCTTCTACACCAACCCCCTCTGTCCACCATTCCTGGCCTGCCCACCATTCTTGGTTTCCGAGGGTGGAAACGAAGGCTTTGCTCTGCCATCCTGGCCTCTCCAGGTGTATCACATGGTCGATGTCATTAAGCTTCTTTACATGGTGTTCTTCCGGACTAAGAGTAATGCCTTTGGGACTGACCAGGAGCAACTTGTACAAGGAGGGCATTAGAGCAAGGTTGCAGTCTACTTTTCAGAGCCCTGTACTTTATTATTATTATAATCATTATTATTGTGATTATTATTATTGCCAGCTTGGCCTGGGAGAGTGACTATCACCCCAAACCACTCTGTTCTGACAAGGGGCTGCATAGATTTATGTTGGACTGACTGGGGAAGCCCACATGGGGCTGTTCAACATCACCACTGGCCCAGTTACCTATGAGTGTTCTCAGGGTTAAACTTTGCCCTTCGAACCCAAGTTCCATTCCTTTCCTCTTGTGCCCTTGGCTGTGAATATGGAATCATCATTCAAAAGGAATTGGGCAAAAATGTTTTGGGATACATGAGCTTTGATGATTGGGAAGAAGGACATGATCATAGTTGGGCATTTTGGGGATTTTGCAAAGGTGCCCAGCTGAAACCAGCTGATGTTCTGCCTGCCAAGGCACCGTGCCAGGTGCCCAGATGCACAGTGGTGTCCACCTGGAGGAACAGTCACTGCTGATACTCAGGAGAAGTTGGCCATTCAAGCATGCAGCCCCCGGGATTCTGTCCACCCAGTGGGGGCACCTTTTTCTAATTGTTCCTCCACTGGGAGTGCTTTTTTCTAAAGTTGTAGAACAAAGCCCTGATTCTTCTGGCCTATTCTTTGGAGCTGGGAGGAAGAGGAGGTGAAGAAGAGCCCAGCATTTAGAAGTTCATACCCTGCCTTTTAAAAGGCAGCAGTAAATAATAAAGTGCCTGTATAATTATCCTGGCTCGCTCTCCAGTTCTTTCGCAACTGGGTTACTGCAAAGGGAGGTGAGTGTTCCTTTGTTTGCCTTTTCCTCCCCTGCCTGGGTGAACCCCTCGTCCGTCCGGGGGTGTCACTGAGCCCATCTCTCCATCAGCTCCGGAGACGGGTGCTGTTACAGTTCAGACATCACACACTGTCTTAGGTTCTGAAAACCTCTGAGACATCCTTTTTATGTGTATGTATATTTAAAGGAAGTTATGTTTATAGCTGCTGTGCTTGACTGCTCTGCCCCTCTGACCTTCCTCCGGGTTCCAGCACGCGCACTTATCTCCAAATGGAAGTTCGTTTTGGAGACGAGGAGAAATTAATTACTATTTTACTGAGCTGAGAAGGTGAGGTGGGCTGCTGCACACTGAGGGGGCGCTCTGATGTCGTTCTTCTGCTGTGTTGGCTGGAAAAAAAAATCTCTTTGCCCTGGAATATCATGGCCTGGAGGCCTTTAAATTAAAAACAGTTGTGAAACTGGCAGCAATTTAGAACTTATGCCAGTGCATGAATCCGTAAGGAGCAGGGCCTCAGGGATGCGGGTCATGTGTCTATAAAGAGGCCTGTTTTGTATCCTTGGCTTTTACTAAGGCAAGCCTGTGGCCTAGTGCTGCTTTTCTCTTGTACAGAAATACTGGCTCTTGAGGTTTGTTTCCCACTCGCCCTTCTGACTTAACTGACCACTTGGTCCCACCTCTTGGTTTTCTAGAGTTCGCCACGTGCATAGCAGTGCCACCAGGCCTGAGTGTTTCTCAGTGTCTCCCAGGTCAGCGATGGAGGCATCGGGGCAGTGGCCGGCACCTCGCGTTTCCGAGTTACAAGAACACAGGGTGACCTGGAGACGAGACAGTTGAGCCACATAAAAAGCCTTTGCAGATGATGGGAATCTGAGGCTGGAAAAACCAAACGCTGATTTTATAGAAGATATTTCTGTCAATTTCAAGGGAAGGTAGAGGGAGTGTCTGACAATAAAACAGCAAGTTGAGGACAGGCCAGTGAAAGTCTTCTTGGTGTTTCTGGCCTGGCTACGGCTAAGCCAGGAGGTGAGATGCTACTCCCCAAGTAGGTGTTTATCTCAAATGGGCGAGGTCAGAGGGTGGGGCCGGTGGTAAGCCCAGGGGCCAAACCCAGGTTACTTTCCTGATAAAAGAATTCCTACTGACACTTTCTCTAGCATTTGACCACTCCAGTGTGGTTCCTTGCTTGGAGGGGTTCTAGAACATCTAAGTTATCTGGCATCTTTAATTAGAAAGTGAAATCCACCTATAAGGACAAGAGGCCCAAGGATTCAATATTAGTTGAATCTTATTTGGCAGGAGAAGAATTCACACTTAAATCTGAGAACATAATTGTTTTCTTAATCAAATTCAGAGTTCTATGCACCAAGTTATCCTGACAGACACTGATGGACCATCTATCTCCTCCATGCAGAAGTAGGAAACAGGGCTAGCAATTTTGGTCAGGTCAGTACATGTAAGACACCACAAAGTAAAGGAATTTGCACTGTCTCTCATGCACAGTGAATGTTTTGAGAGTGTGGGAGCCTAGCTCACTACGCCACCAAGGAACCCCACAGTGAATGTTTTAAAGCAAAGTAATGACGTGAGCAGAGTTATGCTTTAGCAGAGCCGCAGTAGAATGATTTTGAAGACATAGGTGATAACTAATATTTCTTGAACACCTACTATGGCCAACAACTGGGCTAATTATTGCATTACATGCATTCTCTTTTTAAATCCCCATACAACCCTATGATGTAGGTACTACTCTTATCCTCATTTTACAGAAGGGCAATCTGAGGCTCAAGATCACACAGCTAGCAAGTGGGTAGAGCAAGGATTTGAACCCAAGTCTAAATGGCTTAGGAGTTCACACTCATAACTAGTATATAGATCAAACTTTGTGTATACATTGCTTTTTCCATCAAGTATTCAGAAAAACCCATTCCTTATGTGTGGAGGAAGGGGCCAAGCCCCCAGATTTGGGATCATGAGCCCCAGGTGTCAGGGTTGTCAGATTTAGCAAATAAAAATATAGAATGCCCAGTTAAATTTGAAAAATTATTCTAACACCCTTATATAACTCATTAAAAATAGATGAATATGGGAAATTTAAGGTGCCCTGACACAATGAATAAAGATGGAGGACAAAATCATTAAATATTACATTTCCTCTTTATATATGATGCTTAGTAACCCCACCAGGTGTGCACCTTGGGTCTGGTCTGTCACGCTATTTCTGGGTAACATGGGGAAAACCTACCCTCTCCTAGTCACGTTCTCTTTAACTGAAAAATGTGGGTCATGATACCAACCTCACAGAGTTATGCGAGGATTAACTGAGATGACACAGAATGCCAGTGAGAGCACCAGGCATAGAGTAGTAGGTGCTTCGTAAAAGCTTTGTTGGTGGACGAGACAATTCTCTAGTTTCCAGAAAAAGTGTCTTTTTTTTTTTTTTCATTCAGAAGAATACTTAACTCTTATTGAGTGTTTTATTCATCAAAGACTTGGCCTTTTCTTCAAGAAAAATACATCTTTTAATGGGGGTCACTTGTTGATGTTTTGTATAGCCTGTATTTAAAAACACCAGCTGTTTCCTCTAATAATAAAGTTGCTACATAAGTTAAAAAAAATAGGGCAACAGAAACAATGCCTATTATATTATCTTCAAGCTTTTATTATGTAGGTATTAAATTTGAACTCAGGGGTCGTCACACTTGGAAAGTGTTTCCATCTGTAGCACTCTATTCTCCTTTCTGTCGGTTCAATTAAGCCTGAGAATTTAAATTATCTCTCTGGCTCTAAAAATATGTATAGATACTTCTGAAACTATTCCAGGGCTTAGAAGAAATTCTGTGGGAGTGAATGTGCTCACAGCTTTCAGGCCAGAAAGGTTGACCCTTCCAGATCTTTGAATGGTTGTGGAAAGACCGTAAAAATCACATCAAATCAAGTCAAAATAGACAGCTTTTCTCTCCAGAAGAGCATTTGGAAAAGGGGTGGAGGGACGGAAGAGTTGTGCGTGAAAAACACATATACATGCAATGGGAAACATATTTGTCTAAAAGCAGTAAATTAATAACTTCTTAGAGTGACAGCATTTCTTCCTTTCTTTCTCTCACTTCCAGTTCATTCTTATCAGAATTCTGTCAGCTCTCAAACTGACATTTCCCTGTTCTGATCTTCTCTCAGACAGTAAAGAGAAATTCTTTTTTTTATTTTTTATTTTTTTTATTGCGCTGATGCAAACGGCAGATCAGTCTACAGAGAAACCGTCAAGGACGGTTTGGAGTCCTAAGCCCTGACCCTCCTGCCCTCTCCTAACTAGCTATTGACATTGAACTTAAAAAAGCTGCAATGCTGAGCTGAGATAATGTTTTAGCGCGGAGGCGAAAGGGGCTGTGGGGAGAAGGGTGGGGGTTAGGGACTTCAGACATGAGCGTGCTGCTGGCCTGTGAGCAAACCGCAGGCCTTTAAGAGTTCGGTTTTGCTTGAAGTGTCCAGGAAAGAGAGACGGGCCTCATCCTTCAGTCCACGTGGACTGGATGAGGGTCTCTTCGGGCTACGCCGCCCTGGGAAGTGGTAATGTTGTCACAGTCCTTGCTGTAGAAAAACGGTGGCCTGCTCTCTGCTCTGGGCCCACGAGTGAATGACTCGCTTTTCACTCGGCCCACGTCACATAACAGGGTCGGACCTTCCAGGGCATGGACTTGGGATTTTAAACGTGACCATCAAAAAGGGACTGTCTCCATTATTTCACAGCTGAGAACATAGCTGGGCTCAGGTCTTTGCCTTCTGTTCTCTGGATTGCTTTAGCTTTGCTTCTGTTTATTCTCATTTAGAGAGCCTGAATTCACCTGGAATTGTGCATCTGACTTGCTTCCTCTCCAGCTGGGAACAGAGATAAAAAGAGAAAGGGTTTTCTCAGAAAAACCCCGACTACTAGTGTGAAGTCATCTGCCCTTATCTTCACATCCCTGGGTCCTGAATGTTCTAGAATGAAGTCCTGGCATCTCTGAGGATGTTTCCTCCATTTTGCCACCAGTCAGCAATGTGGTTTAGTTGAGTGCTGACCAAGCCAGAGCAACACTTGTGAGAGAAAGCTGGGTTCGCTGGGGAGAGGGTTGGTCTTGTTTCAAAACGAGTCCTGGTACACCCGGACGCTCCCGTTCCTTCATGGCAATTCATTTACAGAAAGGCTGGTGCCTAAGTGCTTCCGGAAGGCAGTGTGTTACTCAGCTTAAACACAAACAGGTAAAGAGTTCTCTAAATGCCTTCTTTCTAGAAGCTGCTTGTTTCTTCTGGGCCAAACCCTGGGGAATCCAAACCCTTTCCAGGCATGCCAAAGGCCAGCCGAGCAGCTCGGAAAACTCTAATCACATGATCTTTGTTCAATGGGGTAGGCAGACACCACTGTCTCTGCCTCCTTTCTGTTCACTGCTTGAGACACTTGAAATTAGGCCTGACGTAGTGCTAACAAATGCACTACAGGGAATGAGCCTGCACGGCCCTTGGGAATGATCTAGAAGACTTAATAGGTCTTTTCCATCTTTAATTTCCATGGTCTAAATATGCCGGCTGCTTATAAAACAGCAGATTGATTCTCAGGCAGACTGGTTAGTTTTGAAAGCACTTAGTGGAAAGGATTTGGCTTTAGGTAGCTGTACCCCTTGGCCCTCACTTTAGTAGGTACCTGATTTCTCAGAGTGGCCCTCACTTATCTCCTTTTACCTCCCTTTGGCACAGATGGGCGAGGGGTGCTCTCAGGCTGCCCCCTGAGCTCACTAAGCAGCTACTGTCATCTCCAGGCACTGGGGACTCTCTCTCATCAATCTCCTTACGATGTGTAGGCACAAGCGCCCGGGGCATGGAAGTGACGTTAGTTTGCCTCACCGATGCACTACATCCCCAATGAAGTCAGCCGAGTTCAGATTCGGTGGTCAGCCTTTCTAGGAAGGAGTCTTCTCATTTCTTCGGGAGATGTGGGTGAGTGTCATGATCATTCTTTATCCGAGGTCAAGGGAATAGAACTCACCTTAAAGAATGCACCTTTGAAAGCAGGAAGTTGCTGACATGTGCGGTGGTGCAATTTTGTATTATGCAGCTGAATTTATTTTGGAAATAGCTGTTTGGGGGAAAACTTGCTATTTTTCTTTTGGTAATTGTTCCCATTGGCTTACCCTACCCCCACCCTCAACATGACGCAAGGAAGCAATTACAGGCAATAAAATAGACACAGCTATTAAGTTTAGGGAGAGGGAAGAGCTCTAGGAGTTTCCACATTTTCTCTGAGCTTACACATAGATTGCCATTTTTAGGACATGGGAAATGTGAACAATTTCAGTTTTTCCATCCATAAAACAGGGGTCTTAATTATTTCTTGCATCACAGGAAGTGTTTTAAGGACTAACTAACTAGTTTATATTTTTACATAGGTCTGCAGATAAACTATATATAGAGGGTGCCAAAAAATATATATATGCATATTAAGAACGGAAAAAACTGTATTAGAATTGTAATACTCAATATATACCAATAACAAAAATTGAATACAAGTCGCATTTAACTTCTGCAGTTACAAGAGGTGCTCAAAGTGGTTACCATCAGCATCCAGACATTCCTGATTACGGCAAACTACTGCTTGAGCAATGCTGACCAAAGTGTCATGCTGTTTCAATTTCTTTCCGAAATACCGCCAGTGTAGCCGGTTTTCTACGATACACCTCATCCTTTAAGGTCCCCCATAGGCAGAAGTCCAGGGGTGTTAAGTCAGGAGAATGTGGGGGAAATTCAACTGCACCTCTTCGTCCTACCCATTGTCCTAGCAAACGGTCTTATGCTCCTGGAGTGACAACCATGCTTCCGCCATGTTCTTTGATTGTCCTGCCTGTTGTGTGATGATGCCAGCATTCATTTGATTAATGCCATTTTTTGAGCAAATGTCATACTACACATCGCTACTGTAATTCAATTCAACTCTGAAAGTAATACATAGATAACACCGCTTTTAAAGTGTATACCTTTTTTGGCATCCCCAGTGTATGAAGTGCACAGGGCCTTTCATGTTAGTTAAAAGTACTCCTAAGAAGGGGACCTAGGTATCTGCTCACTTGGCATTTCCAGGGTGAACCACAGGCCGGAAAAGTTACGTGTGGCAGATGAAGTGGCCAGGATTGATATCATGCTTGGAACTATTTTATCTGGATTTGAAGAGCCAGTTCCCAATTATTCAAACCTCAAGGCCACTCACTGAGCCAGTCCTTCAGGTAGAGGAGAATGCATGGATGAGAGAGGAGAGGAGGTGTGAGGACCACACGGCAAGGGAGGGAAGGGAGAAAGATAAAGACCAGAGGAGCGAAGAGGGCTTGGACTATTTTTCTTGTAACCCTTCTGAATCGGAAATCACCACCGGTCAGCCTTGGTCATGCAGAAACGTGCCAATGGCTACAGTCCCTCCCTCTTTCCCCCTTTTCTTCAGTTTTCTGCCCCTTCCCTCCTTGTGTCTGCTTGGTGGCCCTGCCCAGCACGAATGTCACATTCCGAGGTGCAGAAGAGGCAGCACCCCGTTCCTCCTGGAGCTGTTTCATCGGGATTCTGTAAGCTTCCTGTGTAACCCCCCCCTTAAAAATCTGAAAATGAAACCAGACATATTTCTGAGGCTGTCAGCAGGTAGATGCTCTGGTTTGTGGTAAGTAATCTCTCTGGGAGGAAGTCTGGGCTCTGATGTCTGTGTGAGCGCGCCGTGGCTCCCCGGCTGCCCCAGCGCAGGTCTGCTGGCTGGGCGAGGTGGTGGTGATGATATCGCTTCTAACAACCAGACTGAAGCGTAGCCTCGGGCTGTCCTGCAAAGCCCCCTCCAAACGGCCTCTAATTAATTTTTATCCTGCCATCCCAATGAGTCCCGGGGGTGCAGCAACCCAACAACAAAAAACCCTCATCAAGGCTTTGGAGGAAGCTCTGACGTCACACCTCAGAGTGCAGATCTCCGAAAGAAAACCTGCTCCAGAAAGACAGGAGCCCCAACCCCCAACACTCTTCCTTTCCCTCTGTGCACCCCACTTGGTGCTGTTTTGTCCGCAGTTCCTCGCCTTCTGCGTCGCAGTGGCCATTCCGTCAGACCTCTGTCCGCCCCTCCTGCCCGCAGCTCCTTGGCCAGGCCGCCCAGATCCGGGTGCTGCTGCGGGGGCCACAGGGCCGGGGCTGGGCCCGGGCCTCCGCGTGCTGGGGGACCCTTGAGCACACTCAGTGGCGGAACGACCCCCTGAGCACATGGAAGGTGCGGCCTTCTAGGCCTCTCCCTTCGGACGCGCTGCTGGCGGGCGCTCAGTCGCACAGGCCCGCTGTCCGCGACCCGGCTTCCTGCAAAACTGCCCAAGGCCTCCATTCAGGTCGTCCTTGTGCTGGTGCCGGGGGTCGGGGACGGGAGGGCCCCGGGGACGGGAGGGCCCCTTCCGCCCTGGCGCGCCAGCCTCACTTGTCGCCTTCCCTGCAGCTCGGAGGCGCCCGCCCAGCGGCCTTTGCAGGCCCTCCCACCCCTCCGCGTCCGTTCAGGATGCTCCTCCCGGGACCTCTGAATGAATTAAAATTTAGGAAGAGCGGCTGTTTGAAACGACGCATTCAGAGGTGCTGAAACCCAAACCCCCCGCCACCAGGGCTTCCTGGGTTCTCGGAACAAAAAGGCTGAGTGCCGGCTGCCTTCCGAGGTCCCCGCGCAGGGCAGGGACTCCGCGCCAGCGCCCCGGTGTTGATTTCATGACCCCCCGGCGCCAAAGACATTTCCTCGGGACCCGCTTGACTCGACAGCCCCTGAGAAACGGGGCCATTGTTCCTCGTGAGCTTCAGCAGCCCGGCTCCTTTAAGAGAGCTAATCACAGGATCGCGGGCCTAGAAAAGGCTTCTCTGACAGCGCCTCTGTGCCGGGTCCAAGCGAGCGAGTGCTGATCCTATTTTTGAAGACGCCCATGGAGCCCCGCTCCAGTGACTAATCGCTCATAATTGTCCGCTTTAATTTTAACCTCATGTGCTAGTGCTTGAAACAGATTTCCGCTTGCGCCGTCCTCCAAGAAGGTAGAAAGCATTGCTCATCTGCACACAGGGACCTTGTCTCCTCCTCCCCCGCGCTTTCCTGTCTCCTTGGAGGTGGCATGGCCCAGCGGTGAAGAGCAGACTCTGGGGACTCAGAGGCATCGGAAGTGACTAGCTGTGCTACAGTGCCTCCGTCTCCCTGTCTGTGAAATTGGGGAAATAATAGCCACCTCATTGGGCTGTTTTGAGGATCAAATGACATAACAGAAGCAGCCTGTTTTGCATTGGTTTGGGGTAGTGCCTACTATTTGCCCACAAGTGAAAGGGTGCCCACTGTAGCAGATTTGGGTGCACATGGACTCCTGCCTGTTTGGCGGTTCCACTTTTCAGTGCCAAGTGACACTGATGGGCCAAGCAGCAAAGAACAGTAGAAAAAGAATTAGACCGTAGGGCCCAGGGTCCTAGACATAGCTCTGCTATAAGCTGCTCCTGTGACCCTAAGGAAGGTACAACGTGTCTGGGCCTCAGTTTTCTAGTCTATGGAATAATCTTCACCCTGGCTTCTTTGCAGGGGAGAGGGGAACGTCAATGGAAGGAGAGACAGGTCTGTGGATTGTCAACTAGAAAGTGCTATTCAAATGTGAAGTGCTGAGAATCCTGTAGGCTGAGGACCACCCAAACCCTCTGGGCCCACAGACCCTGCCGACGGCCCTTGGAGCCCTCTCTCGCACCAAGGAATGCCTTGGCATTTTGCTGCCTCCTGATCGCCAGTGTCCTGGGAATGAGGAGTGGGGTGACGTGAGTTAAAGTTTACTTTCTCATTCACTTTTCAGGAGTCACATTTTATTAGACTCTCAGTTCTAATTTGTTTTGAAAGAAGTAACCCTTAGTCAAGAGGCAATGCAGCCCAGTGGTTAAGGACTTGGTCAAGACCATGGACTGTGGGGATAGATCCTGATTATCTCTTAACTCTGCCACTTCCCCACCTGGTGTCCTGGAGAAAGCTGCCTCTCTCCCTGTGTGTCAGCATCTTGGGCTATAAAATGGGGATAATACTAGTTCCTGCCTGGTAAGGGTTAAATGAGTACACGCATGTGCTTAGGACAGCACTCTGGCACATGGTAAACACGCAGTAAATATTAGGGATGCTATTCTTATTAATCACATTTTTCTAGTCCACGCAGTGATGAAGCCCCACCAGGAGATTCCTGGCTGAGTTATGAAAGACTTCGCTAAGCCAAGACACGCAAGTCTAGTGGGTTTTTAAGCTGCTGGGGGAGGGGGGGGCATGGCTTGCTTGAGGAGATGATAAATGTTATAGATTCTCTCTGCAGAAAAGTTAACATATACTCAAAATTTCACATATGCTTTTCAGGGGGTTTCAGCCTGTCTATGGAATTACTGGGGTCCAAAGACCTTGATAAGGAAGTTCTATTTTATTGCCCTTCTTTCTTATTACATCATCCAAGTACAGCTTTGGATGTGGTAAGGATAAGCATCTGATTAGAAAATTTTATTATGGTTATTATCAACTGGATGTCCCAAAAGAAAATAAAATGTATGACATAACTGAGCCTGAACTAGACTTTATACAAGTACTCTTTCTTGAGTACTATGTCTTTGACGCATGCCATTGCAATTTTTGTCCAACCCCAAAGCATCCAGCTCTGAGACAAATTCTTGGAGAAATTCTCTTTCCCTCTGTTCCCACTGTTCAGCTGCTGCAAATAGCCACGGGTCACTTTGTTAAGAATTCCCATTCTGGAGAAATAGAACATTAAAGTTGTGAACCTCTTAGTTAAAAATGCAAGTTTTCTCATTTGAAGTTAGATAAGGAACTCTCTTCTTTATGGTGTTTATAGACTAGGGCTTGGAAGAACTTAAATTAAAAACAAATAATGGCAAATACAGCACAAGATATGATTATACCCCGGACAACTCCATTGTAATTTGGTAGGAATTAAGGTTTGGACTCACCAAAGGTGAATTTTCAGGTTAAATAGAGGCATATTTCAAGTCTCCCAAAATACCTATTCAACAAATACCACCTTCTGCATGTTTTTGATTTATTTCTCTACTTCTATACCATTGGCTTTGCAAAATTAAATCACTACACAGAAATATCTTAAATCACTGTCCCACTAAACTGTGGTTATTCTAGAAGAAGAAAGAGGGAACTCCTCTTTTAAAAAATAAGTACGGGAATGATAAACACATTCTACAAAATACATTTTACTTTCTTTACTATTGTGTCATGTTAAGCTGGGTAGAGAGAGACAAAGAGAATGGGTGAAGGTAAGTGAAGGGGATTCTGGAACTGTAGGAATGAATGCAGAGACCATGCCTGAACAGGGTGGGAGAGAAGTGGTAGATGGAGAGGGAGTACTTCTGGGCAAGGCAGCTGCGCAAACAGTGATGGCAGGGAAGACAAAATGGTGGCCGCCAGTTACTCCTGTGCACACGTGTGCCTTTGTACCGCCCCGTTATCCGACACATGCCTCCACACAGTAGGTGCTCAGTGAATCAATGCAAGAGAAACAAAGAGAACATGTAAAACCAAACCAAACCAAAGCCAGAAGTTTTGGTATTAATTTTGACTTAGAATTGTACTTTATCTAGGCTCTGATCTTGCTGTTATTATCAATTGCCATCTGTTTTCCTTGCAGTAGTGTGTTTGTTTGTTTGTTTGTTTTGTGGTTTAAATGCTGTTCATGATATTCAGCTGCTTTAATCCTAGCCTTCAGAAGCTCTACGCCAAATGAGATAACTAGAGCTTCCAGCCTCCAGTGGTGGGCAGGTAGGATGATTCTTACTACTGAAATGGGAGTAAGCAGAATCCAAGTACTATGAAGTTGGGGCCCCCCTGGACCTGCACCAACAGTTTCCTATTTTGATGCCAGGGATTGTGATAGAGCCTGGTGATAAGATATCTGTTGATTAAAGATAACTGCTTAAATTCCTTTTCTGGAATAAATTTTGGATTGAAGTGAAAAAACATAAAAAGATGAGAAACAAAGGAAGAGAGAGACGTTAATTTTTAGTCATCACTCAACAGAAGTATCAATCCCGGCAAGTAAAAAGTGTTGTCCTGGTTTGAGAGACGCAGACTTTTGCAGAACATTTGCATTGGAATATTGTGTAGCTATTGAATGAAAACATTCTATCTTTGGTTAATTGGCCTGCACCCCTCTTGTGGTTACATCTAGCCCAAAATACTGGATTGATAACTCTTAGGTGGCCCTTAAAAAGTGTCATTCACCAGAAAGAGGCTTAGGGAGGACTCTACCCCATTATTTCAGTGGTGCTTGAAATAACTGCTAATGGTCACTCATCATGAACAAGGCAGTGAGGAACATTCTTTGAATAAACAGGGAGCCAAGATCCGTGATGGTAGGCTCTCTGGAGGGCCCTAGAGCCAGGACACTGGTATTAATATGGCGACCCCTAGTGCTTTGTGGTGGTAGCACGACCTGGAATCACAACAGCACCCTGGCCTACATAGGGCTTCTCCAGTCTTCTGAATGAGGTATTACTGCCCATCACAACGGTTTATATCTTTAAAACCATCATGTTAAACGAAACCTTCTTTAACTTCAATGCAGTTTCCTGCACAATATCCATTTCCAGCCCCTGCAGAATACCTCAAGAAGTTGTCTTGACATTGCTTTTTTCTTATAATGTGTGCCCTCCTGTCTAAGCATTTCAAAGATCAAGACATAGTGACTGATTACTGTGGTTGCAATGTCATAAACAATGGATACGAGCACCAACAGATGAATTGTTGGAGGAGGTGGGTACTGCCATGTCCATGGTAAGGGGGCATGACTGGCAGATATTGACTATGAGAACATAAAGTAGACAAGCAAACTGGGTACGGTGAGTGGCACAAGCACCCATCAGTTGTCTGTTGGATTTTTCATCTTGGTACCCTCACCCAGACCGGTAGCACATGACGAGGACAAAGAAAGCAACTGGATTCTGCATGTTCATGTGAGAAGAGGGAAGTCAAATGACCAGATAATCAAGTTACCTATAGCACTTCCTCATTACTTATTTATCTGGATATTTCAGAGGAAAGAATTTTTCTGGGACCTAAATCATAATACCTACATATTTTTGTTCAATGTGATATATGCCTTCACTTCCAATTCTGCGTGATATAAGTAGACACAGACTGGGTGAAAAATAACAATTAAGACTACTCATTATTATCAGGAAACACAGTCGACTGGTACTTGGTTTGCATCTCAATGCTTTTCACTTTATGGTTATTGCCCTGTTTTATCAGATCAAGAAGACTCTGCTTGTCCATGATCCAAGTGTACTTGGGTATTGTTAAAGGGAAAGGAGATAAGCAGAATATTTTATGTGGTGTTTTAAGACTCAAGTCACAACATTAGCAAGACTAAGTCTTTTAATTGAACAAACATCCGTGGTTATTTTCTTGTTTTCCATGCTGGTATAGCTTTTTTTTTTTTTTAAGTTCTTAACCCCCATAGCTGGAGTGACACCAACTGACCCAAAAGAGACCTTGGGGTACATTCTCCAGTTTTCACCAGTCTATTAATAAGCAATGGTCAGGAGCTATGTATATATAAAAGAGATACAAAAAGCAAGTGTAATCCCATGATTTCAATGAATTCTTAGGTAGCATCTTTATGGTTCCCCTTCTAGGTCCCAGATACAGTTGGTGGCTGGCGATTATAGACAGCTTCATTTATACCGGATGGATATGTAAGGAGCAAAGGCCATCTATCACCATTGGAAGGGCAGGGACAGGAGGGGCCTTCCTCTCAGGAGGAAAACAGATTCTCCCAAGCAAAGTCAGCTGAATTGGATCCCTCTCCCACACCTGTGCCTTTTTTATATCCAAACACTCCATGATACTCTTTTTATGCAAATCTGTTCTATCTTCTTCAAACAAACCATCAACATAAAAAACACAAACAATGTAATTTCGAATTAAAAAAAGAAAGAGAAACCAGTGATTTAAATATGAAATCAGGGACTCTCAACTATATAAATGTTCCTTAGACTAGAGAGTTTTAGCAACCAGGTCAATGTATCTGAGGTCATCTGTGAGTGAGTGGGAACCCTTGGGAAGTGATGTCCAGGTTCAACCACACCGTCACATTCTTGGGGTGCATTGCTAAAGTAGGATCAGAAAGGATGGAGAGTTTTGTGAAGGCATTATGTATGATCCTTTACAGATGGACGAAATGGGGTACACTTGGGTATCTAAGGTACAGAGAACCTGTGGCAGGAAAACACCATCTTTATTGCTTGACTAGAATAAAAGCCATGGTTTTCTAAAAAGAAAATATCGTACTAAGAAGTCTATAGTTAATTGCATTTTGTGGTACATTGAAGTGACTCTCCTGCCATCTATACCAATAGCCTCTCATTTCCAAGGAAGTCTGTTTTATAGAAACATAGCAGAACATCTTCTTTTACCTTTTGACAAAATCAAACTGCATCCTTGGGAGTTTCCTGCCCATTGCTCTCTTGGATACTTCACTCCAGTGCTATTTCATTACTTATTGATTTTCCAACACCTCTCTGCATGGCTGTAATTTACACACGTCCTCATAGCCCTCAGCGATTCTTAACACCTCAAGGTAAGATCACCGAGTCCACTAGAGACAGACTGTGGGCTATTGTCTTTTCTGGAATGATAAAAAATTGGTGAATCTCATTGCTAAGACAAGTACCCTTGGAAGGCCATGGTGGAGGAAAATGTAGCCTCCCAACAGCTCAGATGCTGCAATGTGAGCATGAACGACGCTGCCTCCAAAACGAACGCTGTTGCATTTTGGATGAGCTGCTGATTTCCACATGAACTTTTACTTCAGAGATGAAGCAGAGTGTTTTGTAGTTCAACAGTACTTAGTATTTTTTTTAAAAGACCTATGAAATAACCCTAAAGCTGATTAATCTGGCTTTATTATGATCCTTAAAAAGAAAAAAACAATCACTTTTGTCGATTTGTGATATATCTTTGCCTCTTGTTGTAATTGAAGTTTTACATGGAAAAAATTAGAAGTAAAAGGAAATCTGTATATGATGGAAAAATTAGAATAAAATGATAAGCACCATCTGGAGAATTTTTGCTTGGGTAAAACACACTAGTGTTATAAGGAAAGAAATAAACTTAAAAATATTATTTTTTTCAGAAAAGTATAATTTAGGTTTATACCAATAAACCAAATCAAATTGGTAGAATTTTTTAGTCTCATATTTGCACTTTATTATTTTGCTTTTAAAGGTTTATAACTAAAAAATATTCAGCTACTTTATTATTTTTTTTCATTTAAACTTTTTTTTTTTGAGTTCTCTTTCAGCTACTTTATTATCTATTTCTAGGGGTATATTTTATTTTCCCCATATAATGCCTTCATGAATTTCTATTTTATATTTAGAGTTATAGTGAGACCATAATTATAAATTGGGAGGAAAAATTTAATATTATTCAATCATCATATGAAAAATGATATATTGTCATCCAAATATAAAGTTCAATTCTTCTTGCTTCTTCTACAAAATGATTTTAAATAAATAATTCCCTGAAGAAGTATATCTTAGATTGGCCTTGTGGGGAAGCCATAGTTGAAAAAACCCTGAAACGTGTCAGACTGTTTACACAGTATCATGTAGTTTACCTAACTCTATGACCCGAAAGCCATTTCTAGATGGTTCCAAAACAGTGAGCTAATCAACCTAACCAATTCATGAAATTACAGATTTTTTTTTTTTAAACTTAAAAGTGAGTTTAGGAATCATCCAGGCCAGTAGTTCTCAACCTTTTCCCACCTGTGTACCCCTTTTAAACCTATTATTATCAATTGTACCCCTTGTTTTTAAAACAGCTGTTTGTAAATACTGACACTTGTTTAGTGCCCATCTTAGTGTAGAAGAGTGGAAATGAGGTAATAAGTTAGGAAAGAAAAATTGCTACAGTAAAAGTACAAACCACAGATTTAATTATACAATATTTGTAACAGTTAAATATTGATGATCAAGTATTTAAACATTAAATAAAAAAAAGAACTACTTGAAAAGAATCACGATTTAAGACAACGCACTTAACTTTTACTCAGCCAGTAACTAAACTGATCAAACCCTCTGGCTACGGATGTATTTATATGTTCGGGGAATTTCTAGAAACACTGCAAATGGATTGTTCTGAAACTGTAATAATTGATAGAAGAGCAGTTTGGGGGAAGGGTTCAGAGCCACACCCTCACCAATCATCATTTGCTAATGTGATCCAATTTTGAAGTGTCCCCATTAATGGTGATTCAAATTTAACATTTACTGTTCCATAACTAATGTTTTACATTTTTTACTTTACTTGTTTTTTCACCATTACTGGATATTTTTTTGTGTACCCCTAAATGGCCCAGCCTGTACCCCCAGGGGTACGCATACCACCACTTTGGAACCAATGGTCTAGGCCCAATTATAGTTTACTTTGTTGAAATCACTGAACATAATCCAATCAAATGAGCTATTGGCATTTGAAGATTAAAACAATTTTTTGATGATACCTTTTACTTTTTAATCATCTATTACCATTTACATGGCCATTGTTATTTTTGGCTTATACATCCTTTACCTGATTTGTACCACCCAGTTTTCTCATACATTAGGGTTTCTTGAGGCAATTGTAACGGACAGTGGTTGTTGCTTGCTCCATCTGGCTTCCCTGTCTTTTGAAACATGCACTCTAAATTTCTTTGCAGGGGAGACACCTGACACTGCTCTCAGGTCATTTGGTTCCTGACCCTAATCCCCTCGCTCTAGGTTGACCTGAGCCTGACCAGCTGGACTTCACTCTACTCTGTCCACAGTGATGAACCCCCACTGAGACAAGGAGAGCCCAAACCCTTGCTGGAGCCATTGGCAGTGAGAAGCTCTCTCCCCTTGGGGTGGTTATATTAGTAGAACATGAGCCTGGGACTTCCAGAGACCACCAATGCAAATAGCCCACCTTGAAATGAGGCAAACTAAACCTGGGTGTGGGGAGAGTGGTGGAGTGAGATCAATGTTACTGTCTGAGCTGTTGAATCCAGCTGAGCCTGAAGCCATTTTAGCAGATGAAGTGATACATTCGCATTTGTACTTAAGCTAATGTGAGTTTGGTTTTACTTAGTTTTTACCAAAAGAACCTGATCAATTAGGTCAATTTTGTCTATGAACGATCTGCATGTCTTAAATGGATTTCCTTTTGTTCCAAAATAAACCTGGAATGTTTAAGCTGGTTTACTGAATTCAAAGGGATTTAATGATTTTATTGTCCATTTGAGAAGAAAATCCTGCTAAAGCATCTTAGACTTGACACTGCAACTGCCTTGGTCCTAGAAAGGCTCTTATAGAGCAAGAAGAGAGATGGTGAAATTCCTTAAAAATAATAAAGAAGGGGAAGATTTACTATTTTTGTTTTGTTTTGTATTAGGTAATCCTGAATTATATAAAATCTCATTAAGAAAAGGCACAATAGAAAAGGCACTACGTTTCATTGGCATCTATAACACACCAAACTAAGAATTGTGTGCAGAGTAGGCATTTTTTGGACTAAATTTATTTTTAAAAAGTTACTAATGCTTACTACATATGAAAAAATAATGGAAGACACTGATGGCATACCAATTTTCTGAGGAATTTAATTTAACCTAAAAATTATCAGGCTGTTCTTTGAAGATTGATGAAATTCCCAGAAAACACCAGGAACAAAAATCAGTGGGAAGACCTTCTTTTTCTGTGGCTCACATAATCATCTTCTAAAAAAAGACATTTAAATGCAGATTTAAGCTCACTATTATTCACTCTATGGTTGCTGCAGCCCAACCCCCCACTCCTTACCTCAGTACGTGTAAGAATACCAACTTTGTTAGAATTCATAGATGTGGCCAAAATCTGGGCTAGATCCAGTATTTCTGAGCCCTTGAAATTCTCTAGAATGAACGCCGTTAAAAGAATGCCTTCCTTTTGAACCAACCATCTCTTAGGTATTTATTTCCTAACCATCTTTTTCTGACACTGTTGGCCAAAATATGAGGCCAATCAAAAGCCACATAGAAGAGAAATGTGAAGCCCGAGAAGAAAATAGGAACATTACCCAGGGCAAATGGCTCAAAGAGTTCCTGTACTAAGGCAGCCCGGCCACATGGCAACTTGGCCCAGAATCAAAATCAGAGTCATAAACCATTGCTGTGGCAGGGGAAGACGTTAGGGCTGGAGGCAGAATGACTGGACTGTACCACCGAGAGCCGGGCCAGCCAGGTGGAGTGGTGGGAGCCCGACGGGCATGCCACAGGATGGAGAGGGACTCTGCCCCAGGTGGCCTTTGCAGACTCCTCTCTCTACCAGCCACCCTGCACCGCTAGCTGGCCTTCGTTCAGGTGTTCACTTCTTCCATCTCTGTGCCTTTGATTATGCTGGCGCCTCTGCCCGGATTGGCTACCTTCTTTGCTCTCCTCCACACCCACTAGAGAGCCCTAACCATTCTGCCAGCCACGCACTGCTGTCCCTGCCAACCCTCCTGCAGGTTCTGAACTGCCTGGCATGCCATAGGACCCCATCTCTTTTATGGCCTCCATTCCTTGACCTAGATTGTTTTTTCTTTCTCTTTCCCATCTTTTACTCTCTTTTCGATCTCCCCAAGCTCGTCTTCTAAATTTGGCTCAGGCGTCACATCCTCCTGAAAGCCTTCCCTGAGCTATCATTCCAATTTAGAAGATGCTCCTCTGGGCTCCCATAGCCCGCTCTGTGCCCACTTTATGAGCACGTACTCCACTATCCAGTAGTGACTGATCTACATGTGTATCTCCCCTATACAACCAGAATGACCTTGACAGTCGAGATCATGCATCCACGAATTTTTTATCCCTATCACTTAGTGCCTGGCTAAGTGATAGATGCATCCTTAGGATGGATAGATAGATGGCTGGAAGGAAGGGAGAAAGGAAACAAGAGAGGGAGGGAGGGAGGGAGGGAGGGAGGGAGGGAGGAAAAAAGGAAAGATGATGTAACCCCTCAAAGCTCTGGTCTCATTTCACTTTCTCTGGGAAGTTACACACACACACACACACACACACACACACACACACACAGACACATATATGTGTCTGTGTGTGTGTATGTATAGTATATATTATATGAAAATATATATGTGTGTATATATATATATATATATATATATATATATTTTTTTTTTTTTTTTTTTTTTTTTTTTTTTTTTTTTTTTTTTTTTTTTTAATTCCCACCGCTTGGCTTGCATTATGGACAAGTCCTGAGCCACACTTTCTACAAGGTCTTTGAGGTCAGGATTCAAGGCTTCTTTATCTGTATAGCTCTAAAAATACCTTGTACGTAGTGCATGCACATTTTATTCTGCTTCATAAACATTTATGGAAACATATATGGTATCACTAGGCCATAAAAATGTGAAAGTCATCCAAACAAATCCCAAACTGGACAGGAGAATCTTCTGAGCTTTGGATATTAACAAAGCTGATTTGTCAAACGTAACTAGTGGGGAGGGATGCAGGTAGGTTGGTGTTCATAGTAATAATACTAGTTAACATTTACTGGGCAGTTACTGTAGGACACATGCTGTTCCAAGAACCCTAGGTGCATAAAACCACCATTCAGTAATGCTCAGTGGTACGTAAGTGCATCTCCTGCTTGAAGCAGTGACAATTGTGAATCTACAACTCAGGAGAGAGTTGGGTCCAGTGAGTTTCAGGCTTATATATGAAAGCTGAGATGAAATGGATTTGTTTTGGGAGCTAGCAGAGAGCTTCATCAATTGCTCTCTGCCCACCTGAGTCTTTTAAGCCAAAATTATTTTAAATTCTGTGATTTTGTAATTTCAATTGAAAAGATGTTTTTCTGAATTCCAAGATGTTTTCAGTAAATAAACAGTAGGTTTCCTGACAGGAGAGAAAGACAACTGAGGTGGCATTCTCTATCTTATGGTATCGTAATGATGATGTTTCTGGAACGATGAGTGTGGATCCCATATCAGAACCCTACATGGAGACACCCTCCACCCCTTGCAAGGCTGTGGTGCAGATTAATCACAGTAAGGAGTGTAAATAGCCTAGCCCAGAAAACCCTCAGATGGGGAGCTGTTATTACTTCAATCCTCACAGTAACCCCAACAGGGTAAGCATTGTTGCCCTCACTTTCTAGAAGATGGTAGTGTTGCAAGAGAAGGTAGGCAACTTGCCCTAAGTCACAGCATTAGTAAGTAGCTGAGTCAGGATTTGAATCCAGGTCTGAGTCTGTGTTAACCATTAACTTACTAGGGAGCCTAACCTTACTACCTCTAAATTGTTTTATGACCTAAGGAAAGTGATTTCCTCTCTGGCCAGCAGTGTATATGATGGGGGTAGAAATTAATAAGTGAAATAATGAACTTGAGCCTGGCAGAGAGTCTGAGTTCTGAGACTCCAGGTGACCCTGATCTTGGACCACATTCTGACTTGAGGGCTGAGTTCTGAAACATAGCCATCTAATGCAGTTTCAGAAGCCTCTCAAGAAAGGGTGCATCTGACTCACCTTTTGATCTCACAGGGTTGTTACTAGGAACAATAAAAAAGCCCAAGATGTGTCCAAGTGCCACAGTGACAGATGTGACTATACATAAATTAGTCTTGCAGAAAGCTACTTGCCTGGGGTCATCATAAATTTCCAATGGTGCAGCACAAGACTGATTGTATTTACTTTTGCTCTCTGTCGGGTAGAGGAGTGTGATAGGCCAGTAAAACAATTTAGTTGGCTGGTAAATTATCCACAAGATTGATTAAAAAATAGGAAGCAAGCAATTGGCAAATTGTCAATGCACAGAGAAGAATACTCAATAACTAGATTCAGAGATTAAATTAATTTAACACAGGGGCACCATTTGAGGAAGATGTTTCATTGAACTCTTGTGATATTGTTTAGACTGAAATTACAGCGAGCTAGAGAGAGAGAGAGAATAAGAATGAAGCAGACATATAACATGGTGCTCATCTTGGCTCTCAATTCAAGATTAGGAAAGCAGTAAAGATAATACACGAGGGACAGCCTTCTTAGTGCTCATCATTCTAAAAGAGATCATTTGGTGGAAATTAGAAAGAAAACATCAGCCATGTAATAAATTACCCTGAATATCCCAAGAATTGGAAGCTGGCTGCTATTGTTCTCTCTTCTCATAAATGATGTGCCTAGATTATACCATCACTCTAACATGATTACATATGCAAATGATGCAGACAGTTATACAATTTACAATTTGGCTGAAGTTGTTAAAGAACTGGCAAATGGACTTTGACAAATCACAATTTGAGTTTTTAAAAATGAACTTTTATCGCAGAGCACAAAAGCAACTGATACTCAGCTGTGCTTACGTAAATTCCTTGAGCAATGCACAATAGAGATGCATACTCAAATACATTTCAAAAACTAGAATTAACTCTTCACGGTGATTGGGAAACGCATTACTCAAATATTGCTCTGGCCCAGTCAAATATTGGATTAATAGGGAATTATCACATATACCATACTTGGATTACCAATTTTAAAAGAATTAGACTACAACAAAATACATTTAATTTAATATTTCTTTGATGAGTCAGAGGGCACTTCAAGACCTTGCTCTGCCCCCGGGTCATCATTATGAACCACTATTGATACTGGTGAGGCCTGGGAGATAGTTAATAAAGAGATCTGGTCAACAGAACACAGCAAAACAGGGAGTCTGCTGTTTTTAGACATTTATGTCAGGGTGTTTTCCCTTTCAATTTTGATCTCTTTATATCCCTAGGGAAGCTTAGAGTTCACTGCTGCTTTTCCTATCTAGGCCACAGCTTGGTTACATTATAAGTAGGATTTCTCAAGGTTTCTCATTCAAGGATTCTTACTGGCATCTTGAGTCCTGTCCTTTATCATCATGTATTCAGTATTTTTTCTATTAAATATATTTACAACAATTCTCCCCACCCTCCTTTTTTCCCCCTACACATGGCTGCTATCTCAATATACAACTGAAGAGAATGCTTAGAGAGCATTTCTTTGTGTGAAATTGTAAAAAGAGAACTAGACATGGCCCCTGTCTTTCAAGATTTACTATCTCAAATATGTTAACACACATGCAGGTACAGAGAAAGGCTGTTGTGATCAATCAAGGACCTTCAACCCAGAAGAAAGGGCCAGCAAGATCCTAGATGATGTGCAGGACTTCCTAACCACTCATTTCCCAGTTAAATAAGACCAGGTTCAAATGTACTCTTCTGTTACTGCTTCCTGTTGAAGTATAAGTTTTTCACTTTCCTCTTAAATTATAAGGCCCCAAATTAGACTATAGTGGGATGTTGACCAGTGTAAGGTATAATGAAAAGGTTACTTGTGGTTTCAACATTTTGTATTTCTAGCCAAGGATATTTCTAACAGTGGCTAGCTAGTTCATTTGCTTAGTAAATAGGTAATAATGAAACCAAAGGAATGAGTTCAATGCCCTGTGGGCCAGTTGGCTTCACTCTTTTTATATAATAACTACAGACTAGCGATATTAAGGTTTGACTCCAGGGCTAGTCAGCCACCTTGAAAATAAAAGAGGCAAAGTCAGTGGTCAGCAAATATTTGGAAAACAATTGCTACATCACTAAAGATCAAAGTCACGCAAAGTAAACTAAGATAACAATTTTCCTGTTCAGTTCCTTTGAAAACCAAGGGAAAGGGGAGGAGAAGGGAGAGGAGGAGTAGGAGACGTAGGGGAAACCCAGTTCTGGCGTGGGTAAGTACAGCAGGCACTCTATCATGGCAGGTGGAAATGTAAGTTGGGACAATTTTTAGAAAACAATTTGGCAACAAAAGAGCCAAATCTATGTTTATGTCCTTTGGCTCAGTAGTTCTACTTCTAGCAATCTATCCTACAGAACTGGGGAGGCTGCCCTTTCCTCTAGAACATTCTCTCTGTGATCTCCTATGCTTTCACAGCCCCAGCAGCAGGCTTGTGTGACAGAAGCCGCTGAGTTGAATGGGCATGATGCCATTTTGGAAAACAAGGTGAAAACTCTTCCAGTAGAGAAAAAGACTTATGTCTGTCCAGAGTTGTTCCTATCGGCTTTGTTTATGTCTGAGAAAAAGTGCAAACAATATGAAAATAGTGGAATAGTTAATAAATAATATTTCATGCATATAATAAAATTTAGCCCATAAACAAACTGTTCATGACAAGTTTTCCACTGATACAAAAAGTTCATCATATGAAAAATAGAATATAAAACTGTATAAACAATATGATATTGAGTATACAACAATATGTAAAAACAGGAAAATACATCAATATCATAAGCATGATTATTTTGGAGAGTGACACAGTAATTAGATTCTTCACAATTTTCTATATTGTTAAAGATTTAAAAATTAACACATTAATTTTTATAATCAGAAAAAATGTACATATTTTTAATGAAGAGATTAAATAGGGGAAATGTTTCTATAATAGTGTTACACGACAAAATAGGATTTAAGATTGGAAAATACAGTATGCTGTTGTTTGGATAAATACGCCTGGAAAGCTGGGGAAAGTAGCACAGGAAGCTCTCTCTGGATGATGGATTATGGATGTCCATTCCAGTGTTTTCTGTACTTCTCCTAAGTCATGTGTTACTTTTATAATAAAAGATTAATGAATAAAATACTTAGAAGAGAAAACACTGTTCTACAAAAGGAACATGGATAAGAGTATGCAGACAAGCAGTGAAACTCGTGCCAACATTGCCCAGACAACTCTGAAATGCGAACGTAACCACAACCCATCTGGTAGGTTAACCATCGTCTTTTTAGTGGATTTACCACATGGCATGACCATTTTTTCTAAGCAAATAATGGTCAACATTGGCGACTTCATATGGCTCAACCCAATATATGAAGAACAGCACAAACTGTGTACTTGCAAAATTAATTATCAGACTGTCTATTGTCATTCTTACTTTGGCTTGTCGGTGTGGCTCAGAGAAAGACTTTTAAAACAGTGATTCTTAATTAAACGTTTTTGGTCTCAGGGCCTGTTTACATCTTAAGGATGCCAAAGAGCTCCTGCCTGTCTGGATTTTATCTATGGATATATTAGAGATTGAAATAGAGAAATTAATGAAATATTTATTAATTCGTTTAAAAATAAAATAACAAAACCACTACAGGTAAACTTACATAATATTTTAATGAAAATAATTATATTTCCCAAACCAAAATCATTTAGAGAGAGGAGTGGCTTTGTGTTACATCTTTGTAAATCTCTAATGTCTAGTTTAAGAGAAGACACCTGATCTGCTTCTGCATTCAATCTGTTGCAATATAATATGCCCTGTAACCTCTGGAATACTCCACTGTGTACTTGTGAGAGAATGAGAATAAAAAGGCAAATGATGTCTTTGTATTAATATGTAAATCATTTGACATCAGTGACCACAGGAAGCCCAGGGGTTCCCAGACCACACTTTGAGAAGTGCTGCTCTAGCGCTATGATTCATTTCAGGGTCATGGTTCCCCCCAAGTATCATGCATGTTCTCCCTTTTCCAAGAAAGGAGCATGTACACATATGCATGTACATGCACAACAGTGTGTAAATAACTTCAGGGGTTCACTGACACCTTGATGTCTATGGATACTACAGATTAGGAATATTTGGCCTGGGAGGAAGGTAGGAATTATTCTGGCTACATTTGCTTTTTGAAGTGCTCCAGGTCAATACCATGGCCGGTTAATGTGCTTGATAAATACTGTTGCATGGGAATAAAAAATATTTTTTTTCTAAGCAAAATTAGAGAAATGACTGAAATCACTGGAGGACTTAATAAAATAAAATGGTAATTAGCTGTTGGAGCTGGTTAGTTGTGCTCTAATACTGAATCAAAATGCCTCCCTATGCAAATGGGAAGGAAGAAATGCAGACTCTTTCATCTCTCTCCCATACTTACCAAAGAACCTAACTGGCTGCGATGCAAAGACCTGTTGAAAAATATATAAATATATATTTGGGGGAGGGGGAGCTTAAAAGAAAATCCATTAAATGTTTTGATTGCATTGAGCTGCTTATCAAGGGTGTGTGAATAATGCCAGGAAAAGATACTTTTCTAAAAATCAATAAGTTGAAAGTGCTGTTTTAGGGTTGCTGTAGTTGTTGGTTGTGTTTCAGAGTTATTCCTATTGACCTGAATTCAAAAACAAGGTATTGATTTATAAAGTACCTTCAGTAAATAAATGTACATTCTTTTGGCTAACCCTAATAACCTGTAGCATACAGAATAAGATTTCAGTTCAGCTCAGTAGAGGTGAGCTTATAGCATCACAAGGAATCCTTTCTAAGAGTCACGAGGCTACTCCTATGTGGGGGGAACAAAAGAGGTGGCAGACAAGAAAGCCCCCGGAAAGAGGAAAGAGGTAGGAATAGTTTGACTTCTTTTTCAGAATGATTTTCTCCAAATCTTATTTTGGTTTCCTGAGCAGGTGAGAGGCAAAAATAACAAAACCATAGCAGTCCAATGATTGAATGATGATTTGCCCAATTCTTATACATTATGGATCTACTCAGCTTTCTTCCTGTGATTGAATGATAAATATAAGCAGAAAGCGATCTCTTTGGCTGACTGTTGGGTCTACCCTAGAGAAACAGGATGAGGTCAATGGCCCCTGGCTTTAGATTCAAAGTTCACATCAGGGCAGTGCCGTGGCTCAGTGCTGGTGTCTCCTCCTGCCATTATTGATCTGCCACCAGTGTTGGTTGTTGGAAACCATACTGACTTTAAAAAACAACAACCCAGAGTTCTTTAAAATAATTTCCTATCCAGTCCAATTGACTTGCCCCTGGAAGAGGCAAGTAAATATCTGAAAGCTTAAACAAGGTGTAGGGAAGTAGTTCCTGGGTATTGGGCTTTTTTCTGGATTCTTTTTGAGGTTCAGTGACTCTGAAGGACAATATAGAAATGACCAGAAAGCAAGCAGTAGAAGTTAAACTACAAAGCAGTGGAAGTTGACCTGTATCTGTGATGGAGAGTTTGTGCTAGATATGAGGAGGCTGCCGCCTGGATAAATCACCTGGTGGCTCCCACCTTATAGAGTAGGACCTGGCCAAAGCCTATGCTTTTAAATATAAACTCTAAAAAATATGTTGTTGTGTTTTTTTTTTTAAACAATAATGTTTCCTATTTTTCTCTCAGTTATTCTAATTTGACTATTTAAATACATTTATTGCTTCAAAGCATGTTTTTCAGGCTACCATGATTCTCTTGTAGTAAGTAGTCCAGGGTAGCACTTCCTGAACCAGGCCTGCTGGGAATGGGGTGGTGAGGCAGAGGGTGGTAAGTGGGTGCTGGGCTCTGGGCCTTACACCTGGCTTCCATCAGAGAAGGTCTATTTGACCTGTTTTTATATATTGAGGCTACAACTAAGATTTTATTAGAAAAAGAATTCTGCTGCTAAAAACAATGACAATGAAAGATTAAAAGTCACTGGTCTGGGGAAACTATGTTTAGGCTGACATGGAACCTGAACATTAATAATCTCTGTAGGAACTGAGCAGATGACTTCTCTTCTTAAAAAAGCTTTTAAGATATCCATGTTCATTATGGAAAAAGGATAGAGAAAACAGACAAGAAAAAAACAAAACAAAACATCTGTAATTCTATTACCCTGAGACCACAGCTGTAAACATTTGGCGACTGTTTATAACCCTCTTTCTTTCTCTGTCTGTCTGTCTACACACACACACACACACACACACACACACACAGACGGGCTGTTCAGAAAGTATCCAGCCATGTAATATGACAAATAGAGGCATTTATGGCTGGATTTTTTTCCAGACAGCCCTCTCTCTTTCCCCCTCCCTCTCCCTCTCTCCCCTGTCCTCTCTCTCTATATGAATATATATAAATGTATAATCTTTTTAAAAATGAAAATGAGCTCAAACTCTACCTATTGTTTCGTCACTTGTTTCTTTACGTAATATATCATGAACATCTCTTCATGCTCCACGTCAGGCTTTATAAAGGCACCCTCATATGTCAGTGTATGGACTGTATCCATTTCTATCGTGCCTCTAGGCCAGCCAGTGCCTTGCTGTAAGGCATCTGTGTTGCTGTCATAAATAACCCTCTGGGAACATCTAGGCAGCTGTGTGGAGTGGAAGTTCCGAACTGGTATGCCATGGCCACTGGTAGTGAGTAAGTGGGATACGGAGCCACTCGGCCTGCTTGCTGATCTGCCCCAACCCCTGTGCCTGGGGCTGTGAGCTACCTCCAGGTTTTACCTCAGAGGACTGTACAAATGGGCTTTGCTTTGTGACCAATGACTCTAACATTCTTGGAAAGTACTGATACAGAGTAGGAGTTGCAAATATGCTCCCCCACGCCCCCGCCACTACCAGACCAGTGGGCTATGAATCTCAGCGCTACCGTTGATCATCTGGGGGGTGGGGTCTTGAGGAAGTGATTTTCCTTTTGCGGAAAGCCAGGTGTGACTCTCATTTCTTAAGTGGAGGTAATGATATTATCTAGCTCATAGTTATTGTGTTGTTTAAATGAATTAGTACATGTAAACACTTAGAACAATGCAAAATACATGGGAAACAATAAAAATATTAATCATGATTATCCTTGTACATATATCCGCATACTTTTTGACTATTTCAAAGCTGGGATGGTTTCTGGGTGGAAAGACAGAATGTTACATTCGGGGTCTGGAAGCTCAAGAGTCCCTATATGGTCTAGGACAGAGCGTTCCAAACAGTGTGATGAGATGGTGACTTTTTTGCCCTCAAGATGGCTGGCAATTTGTTCTGCTGAACAAACAGAACCATTCTCCTTGTGTGTGAAGACTTCTAGAAGGTTGGGAAGCATGGGCGCAAGCTTCATGTTTATTTCAGCACTCACTCTAAGGTGCCCGGCCTCTGCAAATCGTGCATTCCCCCTCTTTTCTCTTAACTCTAAGCACCAATTATTTGGCAAACAATCACGCTTAAGCACACTCTTAGCCTGACCTATGTGTACAACAAGAAAAAGATCAGTTTTCAATAGCAGTTTTCTGAGGTAGCTTCAATAGCATATTGCAATATAATATGATAATCACCACTTTTTAGGGAAAGAAAAACGAGTTAATAATCCTTTACCTACATATCATGTGACTCTTTTGTTTTCGAATACTTGGCTAGACCCTGCAATGTGGGGGCATGTGAGGGGTGAATGTGTGATCTGAGACTCATGTACAGCTAAAAGCGCAAGGTATATTTAAAACACTGGGGACATTTTGTGAGCAACCACGTTTCTATCTTTAATTTTATTTGTGATTTCTCCTAGTCTTTAGGTTTCAAAGTTTATAGTGTTCTCCTCTGTGGGCCTGCGTCCCGTTTTTGCTCTAGTTGAGCGCAGATACATGGATCGGGTTCTGGCTGAAAATCAGCTGTCCTCTCAGTTTTCAGAAGATGGCTCTCCTATTCCTCCCATAAGCTCCTTCAGTCTTTGTTCTTTGGTCCAATCTGTACGCCATCTGCACCCTTTCTTATTAAGAACATATTTACTGAGATTTCACAACTGTTTAATAGATATGTATCTTATTACATGTTTGATACACCTCATTAAACATACGATTCAATTGGTATTTATTTAACATTCAGTAAACACTGAGACCCCTCAGCCTGGATGGGGTGGGGGGCAGGGGGAGGACCCCAGCTCAGCATCAATGCTTGCCTTTGTCCTGTAGGAGCTGCTCCTGCTGCAGTTTAGTTCATCATCTTTAACCCTTCAACACTCCAGCTCAAATGGGCTTGGGCAAAGGATCAAAGTGGGGCCCGAAGCTGACAGTGTAGCTTCCAGCTCAAGCTTCCACAAGGGCTACCAGTCTGGATGCGGTCCATGATGCTCCCTGGTGCCATCTCTGCAGCAACGCTGAAGTGTGAGCTCCGGGGTAGCCTGTCTCTCCAGATCTACAAGTGTGACTGTGATTTTCTTTTTAAGTGACTTATGGTGTGGCCATCAGTACAACTCAACAGGAGTAGGATGCCAAAAGCCTCCCAGCTGCTTCCCCAAACCAGACCAGATGCATCAGCGGCCTACGAAGTGAACCAGATGGCTATCGGGGTGCTTTCTGAGTCTGCTGGGTCACTTGGTCCTTCGCCTGCCCCAGCTCCGAGAGGCCTGATGCACGGCGCAGACCTCCTTCAGTTCACGTCTCATGTGCTAAAGTTTCCTTAGTGATGTCCGGGGGAAAAGAAAGACACACGTCACTCCTGCGTGGAGGGCGGCCGGGGCCAGGAGTGTGACCGAACACGAGCCATTCTTTAAATGGAGCTTTGCTGGCCCTTGGCTCGTCTCTGCCTACTTCCCTTTCTCCCAAACAAGAGGTTTAGAGAAACATCCCTCCATTTAAACATTTGAGGCCTTTCCCCCCTTCGGGGTTTCTAGGACTCAAATACGAAGAAATCCAAAGAAGCTGCAGTAACTCTTCCATGAAAAAGAGTTTTTCTGCGAGAGGCCACACAGCTTAGCCGAGCCACTGACGGCCGACGGTGGGACTGACGCTTTCTGAGAGGGGGGTGGGGGCGCTTCAGTTCTTAGTTTTTTGCCATAAATAACAGATTAAAAAGCTTAGCTGATGCTATAAATTAAAAATGTGAAACTAATTATACCCGCCCCATGAAAGTGAAACAATTGATTCATAACCCAAGTATGTGATGTGACAGCATCTACTGGGTATGACAAGAGAAGTAGAGGGGACCCAGTCATCCTACAAGAATCTGTCCCTCCGTCCAGAACCACAGGCCCACGTCCATGTTGCAAAGCAAAACGGTAGTAGCTCTGTTGTTCTCTCTTCCCATTTTTCATGACAAGTTTCATCCTTCTCTTCCCTTTCTCCACCTCTTCCATGCAGGCCCATTACTCAAAAGAGAGGCTCACCCATACCAACAAGCACAGCTGCAGTTTTGCCAATGCAAACCAGATGGGTCTGGAAGGCAGCTGCTGCCAAGACTATAAGTCAACTAGGAATTCCTAAATGTTTCAACCAACCATTTAATAATGTTCTAGCTAGAGTTTTCTCTCTGTTCCAAATAGATGGGTGAGGCCGACTTGGTCGGACTATGTGAGTTCTCTGTGTTGCTCAATGGATTGTTTGCTTCTGTTTTACATGGGCCTTCTCAACATGTCATATGGTTTCTCCACCCCCAGCTGGCTGGCCCCTTCCTGGTGCGGTGGGGTGAATCACTGTTCACAGTTCCTCATGCCCTCTATGTGTAAGAATTACACATCTACAACTTTGCCTTGTGATTTTGCGCTTCCTCTCACTGAAAGTGGAGTGTATTTCCTCATTGAATTAGTGTGAGTGGCTTAAGCATGTGACTTGATTTGGTTAATGGAGTGTGTGTGTGTGTGTGTGTGTGTGTACACACTCTCTAACTCTGGATTCAGACGGTACCACATGCTTTTGCTCCTGCTCTCATGTTCTGCTGATCTACCATGAGAATAACATGACCTGCATAGCGGCTGGCATGAGAAGAATGACAAAACACTTGGAGCTGACTTGACCCCATCTCACAACCTAAAGCCAAGCCCCGCCGAGCCCCGACAAGCATAGCAGAGCCAAAGCGGGCCTACAGACACACAAGGGAAAAAATAAGTCCTTGCTGTTTTAAGATGCTACATTTTGGGAAGGTTTGTTCCATAGCAGCATTGTGGCAATAGCTGACAGATAAAACTGCCACCTGAGTTAGTTTTTAAAAACTGTCATGTGATTATGTTACTTCCTTGCTTCATGGCTCCTTGCCACTTACAGGGCAAGTCCAAACCCTTTACCTGATATTCAGGGCCTCTCTCTATCCAGTTCTGGCCTAAGTATCAGTCTCTGCTAAGCCCTCCTGAACTAAATTCCCCTCGTTTGGGTTTCGAGAGCACTCCCATTATCTGCTACAACAATACTTGGGTATCACTAGAATGACACTCATCTCCCTAGAAAGACCATGAACTCTGGAGTTGTGTTAGCCCATCATCTTTGTAGTCTTAGCACTAGCCTGCAGTAAACAAATCGAATTCGCTTAGTAGTGATCACAGCCTGCCTGATTTTGACAGGAAACGTTGATAGACCGTGTGCTTACAGCAGACTCAAAACGCTATCTGAACATTTTCAAAAAAGCACCTTATATGTTCCAGGGTCCTGGTTCAGGAGTCTAGGTTTACACAACAATCTGGGTTTTGGTAGGAGATAGACAGTGGCGCAAATATCGCTGAAGGTCATAAAGCAAGTGTCCAAAGCAAGGCCATGGCCCACTTAAGTTCTCCCTTGAGATTTCAGCCTGATCCTTGTTCTAATGTTGACCCACGGCCATTGCCCAAATAGAGGAAGCAGGCTGGCGTTGGATTTGCCCAGTTGCTTCGGTCAGAGTTTTGCCCGTAATAATGTTGTGGTTCTCCCGGAGCTGATTGCTGTGAACGAGTCAGAAGGAGAGGAGCTACCATTCCAGGAAGGATCGATGCCATCGATCCTCAAGGCTCCGAGTCATTTCCAAAGGCTTTGCTAAAGAAGCTACTTAGGTTCCTTTTTCATTTTCACCAACTCATTACCAGCTGCTACTGCCTTTGTACATCTCAGCAACACCTGGAGAAGTGGAACATGACCGTCCTTTTGGGGTTCAGACACCTTCCTTCAAAATTAAACACAAGACAACACGCGACCGACCAGAACCTGAGCCACATGAGGGAGTCGGGTCACGCTGGCCCAAAGGGGTTTGATATTTTTTTTGTTTTGTTTTGTTTTAAAAAGGGCAGCCTGGCCCTACACTAAGCAATTGATCCCATGGCTTAACTTTTAAATTAAGACCATTGTAAATTTGGGAACTTGAGAGGACATAGAGAGGACACCCATAATACTTTGCAAATGTCAAGTGCCTCTTGATGTTGGTTACTTTTCAAAGGTAGCTAGGTTACAATGTACCGTGGTAATGAAAAAACCCCGTCAGGCCCACTCTATGGGGTTTTAGTCAATATACATAATATTATTGGGCTTTGCAAGGATTAAAGGTTGTTTCTCTCACAGCCTCACAATGGGGCTGTTTTTTCGATTGAAGGCACAAAGGAAATCTGCCTGTTTACAGAGGAGCCTAGGACGTTTTGGGGCCCCGAGGCAGTCCCCACATCCCTTTGTGTACTCCCCCCTGCTGGTGGCTTTGTAGTTTACCTAAAAAAAAAAAAAAAAAAAAAAAAAAAAAAAAATATATATATATATATATATATATATATATATATATATATATATATATATATATAAAATTTCTTTTCACCTATAGATGTCAGGTCTTATTAAAAACATGATACATTGGTCATTTATGTTGTCCATGAGTCTTTCTAGAGCATAAAAGTTATGGTTTCCTATGGTTTTATTCTGACAGTGAAAGCTTTTATGTCACTCTCTTCAACTCTCATGTCTCTTCAATGTTTTTCATATTTAGTGTAGTTTTGGGATCATCCATCCTGCAAAATGGAGCATAATATGAGGTGTGGCCTCACCCAGATTTATACACATTAGGAGACTGGAGATAGCACACCAGAAAATTCTGCAATGTATCATAACCATGGCTAAACGAGAGAAAGAAAACTATTCGGTATGCTTGGGCTGCACAATTAAAAGGAATTCTAATTCTAAAATCTCACAACAAAGGTAGGGTGATTACCTGTCCAGTGAAACTTTTGGGAGGAGGATTACGGAGAACAACCCTGGGCTGGCTCCTTAATGGTCCAATGAATTCCTTTAAGCATCTCTAGAACTTCCTTAGAATTAGTTTGATTTAAAAAAAAATGTGGTAACAACACATAGTATTTACCATTTTAACTCTTCTAAAGTACATAATTTTAGTGGCATGAAGTCATTCACAATGCTGTACAACCGTCACCAGTGTCTAATTCCAGACCTTTCTGATCACCCCAAATGGAAACCCTATTCCCACCAGTCCTCGTTCCACACTCCCTCTTCTCTCCAGCTCTCAGCAACCACAAACTGCTTTCTGTACCTATGGGTCTGCCTATTCTGGATGTGTCATATACATGGGATCACACAATGTGTGGCCCTTTGTGTCTGGCTTCTTCTATGTAACATGGTGTCTTCTGGGTTCCTTCCTATGGTAGTATGCATCAGTACCTCATTCCTTTCTATGGTCGAATTATACTCCATCGTATGGGCAGACCACATTGTTATGCATTCATCTGTTCATGGACATTTGGGTTCTTGTATCTGATATTTTTATTGCATATTTTTTCATGTTAAATTTATTGAGGTGACATTGGTTTGCAAAAATTACATAGGTTCCAGGCGTATGGATCTGATTTTTTGCTTTTCTTCATGGTAACAGAAATTCATATACACACAACAGATCTAATGTTGTTGTGGTTATTTTCAACAAGTCATGTTATTAACATATTTTACTCTCAGTAGCCTGTCAGCATGCACCAGCACTAGAGGGATTCAATCAATACGGCTTAATGAGTTCTTGTCCTTGCCTCAGAGGGCTCTGGTCAGGTAGACCAGAAATAATGAAATAATTATACAAAATAATTAGGGGACCATGCAGGTGGTCTATAGATGTGTCATACTACAGAACAGGATGGAGTTGACAGTAGGTGTGATCTGCCGACTCCGGCAGAACAGGTACCCAAGACATGGCCAGCTGATAGCCAAGGCCCCACTGGATATGTAAGGTCATTTGTCTGAGGGATACTGCAATTTCCTATTACTGTTTCTACAAATAGTTGGTGACAAGAGATCCTGAAATAAAGGGAATGGCCCACCAGACAGAGTAGAGAGCGCTGTGATGTCCGCGTCTGGACTGGCCCATGCAGGAGTCCAGGCTGCTGAGAGCTTGAAGGCTGCCTTCTCTGGTGAGCAGGGTCCCAGGGAACTGATTAAGATTTCCTTTGGAAAATGTAGCTGGGAGAAAGCTAGGTGAAGGAGTGGTCTTCACTGACAACTCAGTCTGAGAATTGTGGTCAAAGTTTAGGTGAAAGGAAGTTAAATAGGTGTTGGCATCCAGGTCCTCGCAGAGACTTTTCAAACACCCACATGTATCCGAAAGCTCCAGGAGGCCAGACACCGTGCAGTATTTTCTAAAATTCTCTGGTTAGTAAATTCCTCAAAGCTGCTCTGTTTACTGTGTAGTTTTTGTGCCATACAAAGGTACCTACCGAAGGGAGCTACCGGGAACTGAAGCATATGCGCCTTGCACTCTTCTTGTCAAATTAAGGGACTGGGGGGGGGGCGGTCTGTGCCCACCTAGAGGGGTTGCATTCTCATGTTTGTCTGTCTCCCAGGAATAGTCTCCATTTTCTGATTTTCCTGAGGATGCTCTGTCAGTGGCAGTGTCCCTGAGCGCTTTCTGGTGAAGCACTGGGGATGAATATGCTCATATGCGTGAGGAAACATGCAGCAGGAACAAGGGTGTCCTGGGCAACTGCTGGGTGTATCTCACGTGAGGCAGGGCTGCAGACCTGGGAAGAAGCGCTGTCACCAGGAGCAAGGTAATTGCTATAGACCGAGTTTGTGCCCCCTAAATTCATATGTTAAAACCTAGCTGTCTCTGTGATGGTATTTGGAGATGGGGGCTTTGGAGGGTGTTAGGTGTGGAGAGCAAAGCCATCATGAATGAGACTGGCGCCCTTGTGAAAGAGAGCTCAGAGAGCTTGCTTCCCCCTTTTGCCATGTAAGGACAGAGTGAGAAGTAGGTGTCTATGAACCAAGAAGCGGGCCCTGACCAGACATGACTCAGCTGGCACCTTGATCTTAGACTTCCCAGCCTCCAGAACTGTGAGAAATAAATTTCTGCTGTTTATAATACAAACCACTCAGTCTATAGAATTTTGTTACAGCAACCTGAATGGACAAAGATAGGAACTCAAAGATTTATCCCCGGCGCCACTGCAATCCATTAGGGATGAGGCATCTCAGGAAGCATGGCAGAACCCTACTGTTGTAATTGAGCCACCGTACCTGAGATCCTGGACTTGACTTAATTCTACCTTCCCTAGAAGATTGAGCTTGAGACTGTGCTTTGCTCCTTGGTCAGAATGGGGGGCCTCGGAGAGTCCAGGATGAGGGTCTGGGAGCCCCGAGGTAGAAAAGGAGCTGATAGAATGCCAAAGAATGAGGTAGGTACTCTAAAAGCTGAAGAACTCAGAGGGGGAGCCATCCACAGGATGGATGAGCCAGAAATTCTTCAGGGAAAAGTTGAGCTTGGCACTGAACCGGACACATCTATTGACTCCCCCTCTGTGCTTTCTCTACGCAGAGGTCATTGATGTTCAAAATGAAAAGAATATTAGAGCACTAAGGGATTATGAGATTCCTTCTGGATCAACTCAGGATGAGTGCATTATTTTTGATACTGCTTAGTGTCATGTACTTATATTTGAATTCTCTGAAAACTGGTATCCCATGCGGGATCCTTCTAAGATCTGACTAATTACAACATCCCAACCCATGGCCATGAGCATAACAGAAAACAGGGTTTACTAGAAAAATACATTTCTACAATTATAAAATTGGTGGCATAATAGCCAAATGGCTCATAAATAAAAGTAATTCTGTATGTCAGGTTGCTATCTGTGTCTTCCCTTGTAATAAATACATATATTTATATATCATGTGTTATTTTTTCCTATTTATAAAAGATATGTGACCAGTGGAGAAAATTTGGAAATGCAGCAAACACAAAGAAGAAAAAGAAACACTGTAATATCTCTGTTTACAGTTATAATTCTGGTGTGTATATTTTATACACCTTTATATATAAGTATATATTTTATTTTCAGAGATTGTTTATATGTGAGTAAACATTTTATTTTAAAAGTTGCATCTTTTTATAGGTTAAAAATAAAGTTGGGAATCTCCTTTCTATGCTATTTTTAACTTTAAAAAAAAATCACTTAATAACGTATTGTATATACTTTCCAAGTCTTTACATAATCATTTTACAATATGGCTGGACAGTGTATGTCATTGTATGGACAAACTATATTTTATTTAGCATACTTTCTAATATTAAATGCTTAAAAAATTTTTCTACTATACATAACTCAGTGATTTTTTTTCATCTCTCTGATTATTTCCCAGAAATCTCTCATATATATATTTTTTATATTTCTATAATACCACTAACCCCAAGATTGTCATTGCTGGTTACAATTATTTTCCAAAGATGAACAAGACACTTACCAGGTGTGAATGATCTCTCCTCACATGAATATCACATACTAAGATCAACAATGCAAAATGGCATGTTGAAAATACCTGGCTGCAAAATAGTACTTTCTCTTACAACATAAAAGGCAAAATAAGCAAGTGGATTTAGAAGCACAGTATGTACATAAAATACTCAGAAATACAGCCACCTATTGAGCTTCTAGATCACTTCTTTGTGGTTGCATCAATTTTCTTGACACGGAACTTGCCCATGGACAGTCATGGGGAGTGGGCACTCACCTAGGTAAGTCGTGAAGTCCAATAAGCATTGTTCCTCAAATGCTGTTTCTAAGTGCCTTACATCGCATATTGAGGTACGGCCTGTTGAGAAGGGAGAGTTTTTGCAGAACTGAGGCCAACAAAGCCTTATTTAGGGGGAAAAGGACCCCATGTCGGCAGACTGATGAAAGGCTACACCAGCCACCTAGAACTGGTGGTTAAAAGGAGGCCTCTTGTGTGTCTTTTTAAAATGCAGGTCTGTGAGTGGTAAACCAAACGTTTCAATCAAACGGAAAAGGCCAGTAAGGCATGGAAACCGGCACACAGTCAAGAAGGTGAGTTGTTTCACGTGAATACAGACTACCTATGACTTCTAGAACCTTCTGCTTGAAACATATGAATGGCAGAATGGCTGGATTGTAGAATACTTGAGCTCAGATATACCTCTTAAACCTTCAGTTGGCTTTCCTAAACCTCAGTCATTCGAGTATCACCTTCATGATTTTGTCCTATTCCTGTACCACCATCATTGTGACGTACTATTTTTCTTCCCATGGACTAACAATTTTACTCAAATAGATGTAGCCTTATCCTAAGAGAATATATCTATGAAATAATGATCTTATGTGCTCATTATATTTTTACATGGCTCAATGTTAAATTTAACAAAACGTCAGTGCACCCCCAAACACTGCCTTTCACATCCCTGCAGATACGCATTCCACACTTGAGGAATTATGAGTTTAAGGAGAGCTCTTTTAAGACAAATATACAGAAAATATCACTGTTTACAATAGAGAGTAAACATCTGAGACTTGTTTTTCTAAATACCCTTATGTGCTAAATGAAGGTGCTAAATGAAGCCAGGTTTAAGAAGATTTCAATAATTGCCTGGAGGTCAGATCCACAACAAGCTGTGAGACACTAACGTGACTCCCGGATGTCAGATGGACCCCTTTCCACTGTGTTCTGCATTGTACAACCCTCGCACAGGTTGAATATTGGCCCATGTGCATCTTTGCTCTGACCCACCATTGTATATTTTGTCTCTGGGCTCACCTGTCTGACTCCTTAAGCTTCCAATTCACTATCTGGCTGAACTTGACAGTCACTGTCCATTCCCTTTGGAAGCCCTGCAGACTGATGCCCATAGCACTCTGTGTGGTCCCAGATGACAACCTGCACTCCGGAGCTCCTGGGCAGCCTGGCCCTGCCAGCTGAGTGGTATCTTCCCTAAGCGTCAGTTACGTTTGTCCCCAAATCTCTTAATGGACGTTATTCTTGTCAATTATCATTCATAACTTAATTAAATAAAATACAAAGCAGAGATACACGAGTACAAAAAGAGTTGTTTCCATGACAGCCAAACTAACTGTGCAAACACTCGGCTGAGTTGTTCAAAACTGGTGTGTGGGTAGGGCAACTATATAACCCAGTGATTCCGCACGCAGATGCCTCCTGCGTGCCCTAAATTCTCCCTTCTCTTCAAAGACTGGACACTGCAGACGAACAACATGGCAGTGTTAGTTAATGCAGAAAACTTGCATGTTCTTTTAAGTTGAAAATGCTTAAAGTGCGTGGCATTATATACATTTTTATGTGCCCTTCACTTTAGGCAAAATTTAAAATTAACGGACCAACTCCTGGTCCCTTAGAGCCTCTTAGGGGCATGTGTCATAGCTGTTTTCACTGCTGGGCCTGAAATTCTGTTAGTCGCACGGATCTTGGCTGTGGTCTGTCTGACGAGATGTGAATTCACAAAGGACAGGGCTTCTTACTTAGCCATCTTTGCTAATTACATGAAGCTAAGGCCTTACAGCTATTGCTCGATATTCTTAGAACTGAAATACAATGTGTTTGTTCTCATTAATTTGCAGTCCTTCAAGATGACTGTACTTCTACCCTGACCCTAAGTAATTTTTCCTTATAGCTAAATAACTAACTGTACCTGAGGTGAAGAAACGCCTGTCATTGAGGTGTCCATTCTGCCAGGATTGGCTAGCAAAGGGATAGCAGAGGAGGGGACTCCTGGCGGCCTGAGCATGACTGAGGTATGATTCTGCCAATTAAGTAATTCATGCTAGAATATTCCACCAATGCTATAGGATGGTGAAGTAATTCATCACATATATTTAAAGTTGAATTTACTGATATTTTATGGTATTGGATATTATTTCTATTAACATTTTATGCTGAAATTACAGAATGATTCCTGAGTACTGAATTTTTGATTGCTTTTACACTTGCTGGGACACTATTAAACTTGATTTACGTTAATAGCACTGTAAGAAGATATTAACAATGAAATTTCCAAAAGCACTTAGCATCTCATAATTGGAGTTAAATGACAAAAAAAATGAGGGGATAATAAAGTAAAGAGAGAAAAGGAGAGAGAAAGTTTTGACAATATTCTTTTTAACCTGTGGATCTTAATATGATTTTTGCAAAATTGTTTTAGCTTAGGAAAGAATCAAATCTCCAATCAGGACAGATGACGCTGATTTATTAGAGGAGTTTTATAATATAGAATAAAGATCTAGTTGCAGATAGAGAGTACAGAATTTACTACTTCCAGGAAAGAAATGTTCTGATTTTCAGAGTAGAGAGGAAACTTCAATTACGACCTTTTTCTCCTGTCCATGATGACTAGAAGATAATCTAATTTATTTTAAATAAAAAAATTGATTTAGTCATAGCTGCTAGATTACAGAGAGGTAGACATTTAAAGCAAAAGCATTAAAGCTAAAATAATAACAATAACAATTATTATAACACATTTGTTGAGCCCTCATTATGTGTAGTAGGTTCTATGCTAAGCAATTTACATCTATAATCTCATTTAATCTTCACAGCATCCTTGTGCATTAGGTAGTATTATTATCTCCATTTTACTGCTAAAGCAAGTGCGATTCAGAGAAATTAAATGAGTTTAGCAAGTGGTGGCACTAGGATTTGAACCCAGGCAATCTGGTTCCTAACCACCATGCTCTCTTGAGCATGAAGACTGAGTAATAGATAATCTGGTTAACATCAGAGGCACATTATGCTTGACTTTTGTTGGTCTGGGCGCTTTTGCCTTCATGGGCCTCTTCCTCTCTAAAAAAAAGTATTCCAACTTGTCTTTTATGATTGCACTGGCATAAAGATGAATATGTTAATGTTACTTATTAAAACATATTCTTTGGCCAAAATGTGTACCTTTTTAATGATTTTAAAGAAACTGAAACGCTTTCGTGGGCCTCTGAAACGGTCATGGGCCATACACACTGCATCTGCTGTGCCTGGTGGGGGAGTCGGCTGCAGTTAGCGTGGCACAAAAGCCAGGACAAGCACATGAGGTCACATAATCTCATTTCTGATTATAACCAAATCCAGAAAACTATGGTGACAGAGTGAATGGAAAGAACATGAGAAGAGGAACGAGGTGGCTTTTATCTCCCTTATCTTTTTGGTGGCCATAAGGCTTGCGTCCTTGCCTAAGCTTTGGGGATTGCAACTCTAGAACCGATGAGCTTTTTGTGGGCTCTACCTTAATCAATATACTTAACGGTTTGTTGTTGTTGTTGTTGTTGTTGTTGTTAACAACTTGAATCCTTAACTGATAATACTGCCTACAAACTAACAGAAGAGTGGAGGTGGACAGCAATATCAGAGATAAGATCAGCTGCTCGATCAGGATTCTGACCTGGCTTACTGTTTGAGAAGCAATTCCCTGAAAACAGAGAGAAAACCCAGCCAAATGCCCAAGTCCTCACTTACAGTAACAAACTGGTTTCTGTCCCAATCAGAAATGAGATTCATGCATTAACATTTCTCCCCAATGTAATAAGACTTTGTTGGACCCAATTCTTTGGAGCTAACAAACTCGGTGTCACTCTGAAAAGGTGCTGGATCTCAAGTGTTGGCTCAAACTTTAATATATTCCAGATAAAAGTAATGAGGGGGGAAAAATCACATTTTTTTAGTTCCCAAATTGCTACCTGACTTCGAATTGGATAAAGGATGAGTCCGAACGTATATAACTTCATGACCATGTTAGGGTTTAATACCTGTTTTTCACTATGATAGATCTGGTTGAATTGGATCACTTGCATAAAGATCTCTCAGTGGTCGATGTAAGAGCCTGAATGAGATTTACGTGTAGATTCTATCTGGAATTGCACTCTTTAAAAGCCATAGTTTACAAGGGAGTAGAAGTGTATACTTTTATTTTCAAGGAAAACACTCCAGGAATCTAGGATAAAATGTTTTCCTTGTAGTTTTTAACTCATTGAAAATCATGTGATTTTACTGAGTTACTTCTTTAGTTCACAAGACTCTTAAACCAGAGAACAGATAACCAAGTATATAGCATTTATAGACTTTATATGAAAATGGGACATTATTTACCTTAAAAATGATTGAGAATGTGAATTGGAGAGTCTGTTAAGATCATAGCTAACAAAAGGCACAAATTAAAAAGGTAACTGATAAGCAAATGATAGATGACTGAATGGATAGATACATGAATAGATTAATGAATAGATAGAAAAACAGAGAGATGAATAATACAATGAATGAATTAATAGAGACACAAATGGATAGACAAGTAGATGACAGATAATAGAATGATATTCATAGATCAATACATGGTTAGAAAATGGATAGCCAGATGCACATGGATGAATAGATGACTGGGATGCAGGATAAACAGTTGATATATAAATGCATGTAGCTGGATGAATGGATAGATAGATGCTGGAGATTGATGTATGTAAGGATCAATTTGGAATCAAATGGTAGATAGATGAAAGGGCGCAACAATATCAAGATTGTACCCAAATGGAATGGAATACCAATGAAGATAATGACATTTCTCTTCATGGAGCTATTATAAATAGTTTAACTAGTTTGGGGGAGGTATAGGCCAGAGGCAGGAAATTAGTGAGTCTCTAAGAGCCCTGAAGTTTTACAATGTCTTAACAATGGAAGCAACATACATGGGTATGCCATGATTTAGCCATTCCCGGGCCCTCCACAACACCCAATGCTGGCCCACTCGCCTCTTTGACACAAACTAGAACAATGTGAGATGCAGAGTGGAGGCAGCCTTCATGTATCTGTGGTGAGACAAAAAAGTCATCCTTCTCTGACTCCTTAATCCTGATTTTCCCATGTACCTATACTGGCAGACCTACTTGGGAAGGCCTGATGCTGTAGTTAATCCATGTCCCGGGAAGTTGTCACAGTGGCAGAATTTAGGAGTGCGTTTGAGCTGCTGTGATGAGTAGGGGCACCTCAGCTCCTGTGATATAAATTCCTCTGCTAATTGGATTGCTGGAACTAATCAGAAGCCAGGAAAGGAATAAACAAAAATCCTTGTTGCTCCCGCTGCTGTGCTGCTGGCTGATAAAGTGGACAGCTCCCTTCAGGACAGGAGGTGCTGGAGTGGGACCCTCACACAGAGGTCTTCCTCTAGATGGCTATCTCAAAGGTGACGCTCTCCTCCTGTCACCAGGCCAGGAGGAGATAGATGGGGCAATGGGAGAAAAGGGTGGAGTGATCGCAAAGAGATTTTAGCACTGAAACACAAAAATGGAGCGAGTAGGGGAGAGACGAAAGCATAGGCAATCGAGGGGAGGGGGCACCATCCGCTGGCCTGGGAGAGTGACAAGCTCTTTCTGAAATGAGGTGCCAGCCCCTGAACCCCCGAGCATGCTGAGATCCATGTGGGGGCACAACTTCGGGGGGCCTCATCTCCACAGCCAGGACCTGGAGCGGGCAGGAGAAAGTCATCCATAGCTTGTCATTTAACTTAGGGGCACTCTTGTGCCCACTTTCCTGAAGGTGAAAACGCTCAGGCAAACTGCTCAAGCTGGCGGGAAAGCAAGGAAAGAGAAAGACCAAGGTGGGGAATTTCTCGCCTGCTGAGAAACCACCCGCAGGTAGCCGCGGAGAGGGAACGCTCCACCTGCTCTCATGCTTTCCGGGTCTTGGATGAGGGCAGAGAGAGCAAGGTGGCGCTCAGTGTCCTGCGTGCCCTTTCCATTGGGGATGAGCAGCTCGTTCATTCCAGCCCGGAGAGAGAAATGTGTGTACTCTAGGGCACGGGTTAGACCTCGGTGGTCTTTTCTCTTCTCTGCTTGCACAAGGCTCTACAGTTTCTCCACAGAGCAAACAAAACGTGTCCCTAACATGTGGTGCCACCAAGCTGAGTGCCCTGCAGCTATCTTGAAATTCCTCTTTTTGTCTGTCCTGCGTGCTTTCCTCTCTGTGATTACCACTTACTTCTTTGCCCGTGTGTCTTCTGGAGCCCTCTTCATCAGCTAAATCCTTAGCCATGATGAGTAGGCAGCAAGCCCCTCTTTGTACACAACAAAGACTTCTGGTTTTTTTTTTTTTCTTTCTATCTTTTGGGCGACACGATAAAAAATAACCCTGTATTTATGCAAATTGCAAAGTAGCGTGTGATAATGAAAACAAAACAGTGCTGGACCGCAGCCAAGACATGGCACTGACGGGGGCTCCCGACCATTTGGCTCCTGATTCTTCGGGGAAGGCAGCTGTAGAGAAAGGAGAATGCAGAACGCCCCCGCCACACGCGCGCTCCCACGCGCACAGCCGCTCGCACGCATTCCGGCAGTCACCTCGGAGCCGGCGGGACTGGGCATCCCGGGCGAGTTCTGCTTCCGACCGCCGCCAGCCGCTCAGCGTCGTCCCCCACGAGCCTCCCTGCCCCCTGCTCCTGATTCCCTTTCAGGAATTTACAAACATTTTCCACAGATCAATATCTGTATTGATTATTCATTGTGAGTGAGTCGTGTGTCTTTGGTGATCCAGCTTGCAGGGGTTGCAGCCAAAGCCTGCTGCCGGGGGAGAAACACTCACAGAAGGCGAGTGGGACCCAGCTCGGCTGGGGCTGAGGCTGTCGGCAGCGCAGAGAGCAAGAGCGCAGGAGGAACGCGCTGGAACGCGGAGCGACGGACAAGGGTGCCAGAGAAAGAGGGAGCAATAGCAAGAAACACGCGGCGACGCCGGACGCCCGCTGCGGGGCGCGGGGGCTCGGAGGTGGCCCCACCTGGGCTCGGGGAGCGCGGTGACTCACAGCCTTGGTGTCTCCTACGTCAGCGCTGGGGGATCCCTCGGCTGGCTGACACGGAGAGGAAGAGCAGCAGCCGTGGGTAGCGCGCGCCCGCCCCACGGCCCCGCGGAGCAGGCAGCACGCGGACGGGTAATGAGGACGGCCAGCGCCCCTCGCGGGGTGAGTAAACACCGAGCCGCTCCGGACGCGCCCCAGCTAATGAGAAGCTGCGGGTCCTTCCACTCCAAGGCACCACCAGGCAGGGTCGGGCTCGGAGGAGTGTGTCTGCGTGGGTGGTGGGGGGGATCGACTAATTGTTGGCAATGTTTAAAAAAGGGATTACTGGAAAAGACAGTGAAATGATGACAGGAAAACATCTTGGACCAGAGCCAAAAAAAAAAAAAAAAAATCGAGGCAAATCAAGTCTGCAGCCCCGAGGAAACACCCGCCGCTCCTGTGGGAGACTCCGGTAGGGACTGCCCGGGGTCCCTCGGCCGCCGGCGGAACACTGGGCGGGCAGCAGGGGCCGGGACCAGGGCCCCCGCAGTGCCCCGGGAGGGGGCCACGCCAGCCAGGTCACACAGTCACGTCATACTTTGAGAAACCATGCAAAACAAAATCACAAAAGCCAGTCCAGCCTTTTACTGGAGCTCCTGCTCGCTCCAGCTTGCTTCAGTCCATTGACAGCAACCCCTCCGTGTGCCTTCGGCTAACAGGAGCTGCTGCCTCTCCGCGTGTCCCCAGGAGGCTGCCACCAGGTACAAAAATGGGCTTGCAGGAGGAGGTTGAGGAAATCCAGCGTCCCGTTGACTGGGCTTCTGGCAAAAGGTGCCAGGGGACATTGTCTTTGCCATTTGGATCGCCATGTGGGAGCTAGTCTGGGATTCCTCTTCTGGTGTCACCCAGCGGTAGCTTGGTGAGTCCAAAACCAACCACGAATAGGACTCTTTTAGTACAGACACATACGACCAAGTGGGGACTCCGAGAAATAAAATGAGCTGGGCCTTCCGTCTTGGGAGGGTTTCAGTTAACTGAGCCATCTGGTTTCCTTTCACATGATTGGGGTTGGGGCTTTTAAACACTGTTTGTTTCTGGGACTAGGTCAATAGATAAGGTGTCCTCCTTTTGACTGAGGTTTTACTCTTTATGTTGCTACCTTATTTCGGACTGCCTGGTGCATTGCAAGGTTCCCAAGCAGGAGAAACGTGTCTTGTATGTGTGCGTTGGAGACTCAGAGGAGGAAGAATTAAGCCAGTTGGGGATGACTCAGGCACCTTACATTGCATTTCTTCAGCATTCAGAGAGACGTGTGTGTGTGATGGCATTATGTGGAGGGTGTGCTTGCATGTGTGTGGCTCTGTGTCTGTGTGTCTCTCGGAGAGGGAGGAAAAGAGAATGAAGTCAGAGCAGACAGCATGGTGGGGCATTTATGTAATTCACGCACAGAATGTTCAGTGCTGCAAGGCAGACAGCCACCCATCCCCGGGCTCTGCCGTTCTGCAGGGCCTGCACAGACCTGATCTGAATGTTAAATGCAGGAGACGAAATTAGCATACTAACCAAGGATGTCAACCCCTCCTTGCAATCAGTAAATGGCCGTCTCCTCTCTTTAAAGCTGGCATCGCCATGCACGCCAGCCACTTAACTATGTCCTCTGTCAGGTCCTTCTTTGTGTTTGTTTTTTTGTTTTTGTTTTTTGATGAAAGACTGGAAATTCATTAATGAGGAGGGAAGGAAGGGCTTCAAGGAGCTGTAATGAAAACAAATGATCCTCTTTAAACCTCATGACGGCCAAAGCCGGGAGGTGGGGGCTGCTTTCTGCTCTGGAGCTGGAGAATAGGAAATTCCACAGACAACAGACCACTTGACGAGAGCCCAAGAATGCACTGCTTGGGAATTTCTTCTGTGTGGCAAAGACATGCCGTGGCCAGCATGTCTGTGTTAATAAAACTTAGAATGAGCTTTATCTTCCTCAGTCTGAAGTGTGGTCTACCAGATGTCTTTCCATTCCATCATAGGTTATCAAAGTTTCTTGACCTTATGAGGGTAGGAAGAGCCTTCTGGAATCTTTTGGCCAATCACCTCAGCTTTTGGAGCAATATGAATTTTTCTGTTGGGCTACGCACTGGGCTTCTCCCAAAGAGAGTAGTTGCTTTTATTTTAATCTCTATCAGACAAAGATGCACACAAAGGAACAGAATTGACTTCAATTGCTATAGAGCCAGCCCCTCACTCAAGTAGAGAGAATGATCTCTAAGAGCTAAGAATCAGGCACTTCACCCTAAGTATTTTGGGCTGGGGAATAGTTGTTTCCTTTTTCTTTCTTTGAGCCACTTGACCCTCAGAAACAGACTTCTGCTCTGTATACATGTGCTGAATGGCTTTAAACCAGGGGTCATACACTCTGAAATCTCCAGGGGCCTTTGGGCACCAGCTGGGGAGGCAACAGGGAGGAGTGTGGCTTGGGGTGAACTGGAGACAGAGCTGCGTACTTTTACTCGGGGGACTAGAAGATGTGCCTTGTGTGGCCTCATCTTTCAGGGTTCTAAGAGGTGGTAGAAATTGGTATGTTTAAATATAAAATATATCAATTTTGCAATATTGGCTCAAAGTGTTGTTTTTTTTTTTCTTAACAATCCATGGGTCAAACAAAACAAATTTGTGGATAATCTTGGCCCACAGCATGCTAGTTAGCAATCTTAGTTTTAGTCTAAAATACCTAGCACAAATGTTTATGTTTCTATTTTGTATATTTTTAAAGCCCAGTCTTTGTGTAAAATATTTCACTTTGTTCTAATTTAAAAAATACAGCTGTTAGCAACTGCATGGTGTGCATCATGGGAGCGTGTGTTTCGTTGGACGGAGAAGGAAGTGCTAATTTAAGACAATAAAGAGGGGAAGGAAGTGGACATCTGCATGGCCTGCCTGCCTTGCAGTCACTGGCATGTCAGCAGGCGCGGTGCAATGCCATCCCTATCTGAGGCAGTGATGTCCACAGAGACCTTTGCAAAGGTCCTAACTGGGAAGATTAACTACCTAGGAAGAAACGTGTTTGCACAGTTTTCATGCACAGCTGCATCAGTTTTTAAACTGATTGGTGGTGAGTGACATTTTAACATGGGAGGAAAATTAAAAATTTTTCCTCTTATTCATCCACAGAACTCGACCTCTCACGTGGATAGAAAAAACAGATACACATGCCCAGGAGAGCTCCTGCCTGCAGTTTGGAGGAACATTCCCCCACAGCACCTGATGTCACTTCAGCAGGACGAGGCGCCTTGGCCAGCGGCGAAGGGCAGCCCGAGGCCCCTCTTCTCGCACCACCGTGCGGGGCTTTCCAGGTCCAAGGTGCTCCTCGTGCATTTCACTCTGTTTAATTCTCACGACCACCGGCAGGACGGGTAGCACTTGGCTTATTTTACAGATTCGGACACCCAGGTTCAGAGCGGGGATGAAACTACCCGAGGCTGAAAGCCAGTAAGGGGCATTCACAGGTCTCTGGAGGCCTCATCTGAGGCCATTTTATTATTCTTCACAGGTTCTCATGTGAAAACAATATCCCCTTCAGCACTCCTGACCCAAGGCTTCCTCTATTCCTGATCCTCCCTCATCCCCCGTCTCACTTCCTCATGGTGGGGTTTTCATCTTGTCATGTGCAATTTGAAAATGCTCCCTGTGTCCTACCAGCGATGAAGAAGCACCCCTAGGTTCCCAGCGGCCGTGGCGGGGGCCCTGCCCAGCTTCCCGTTGCCCGCTGTTTGCTCCCATCCCGCTCCTGCCTTTGAAAGCCAAGTTTACCCCCAGGCTGGTCTACATCTGCACTGTCTTTACTTCTGCACCCACTTCTGCATCTGCACAAAGCACTCCCCTTTCATTTCTAGTTCCCCATTAAAAGCGCTCTGGGCCCCTGGCCAGTTAGACTGGGCTTTCCTTCTCCGCATGGTTGGGTGGCGTTGACCGCTCCCTGCTCCAGGCCCCTCTTCTCTGTCGCATCGCGGCTAGACTTTCTCCTTCGTGACGGCTGTCCCATCTCAGGCTTCATTTCGGACTTATCTCCCTTTTAGTGACCCCTTACATAGTAGTGCTCCTGGAGAGGGTTTCTAGTCTCAACGGTCCACGTTCGGCTCTGTGGGAATGTGAACCGCTGACTGCAGTCGCGTCCCTAACCGATTACCGCACACCGCCTCCCGCTGGCCCGGGGCTGGTCGCGGCCGCCCTCTGCCTCGGGACGCCCAGCTCCCTCTCAGCTGCAAACCTGCTCCTCCCTCTGCATCCCTTCCCTCCTACTGCCCACGCCTCCTCGCGTTCTTCTGGTCCCACTTTCCTGATTCCGCGCTAGTATTTCCCTGTGTCTCCTGCTCCTCCCTTGGATAATTTCTTCAGTGGCTTTCCTAACAGCTCAACTGCTCTCTTGTTCCCAGCCCTCTCAGGTGTTCCCAGCCCCCGATGCATCCTCTGTACTGCTTCTAATTGATCTAGAGAAGGGGTAACTGTGGTTATTTTCTTCACGTCTGAAATTCTTCAGTGAATTCTGACTCCCTAACTTGGCCTTCAAGGCTCCTTTTGCACCTTGACTTCCCCCAGTCTTCTCTCTGGCATCTCTGCCATTTCCGGCTCTTCGTTCTAGCCCAGGGTCACAGACCACCCTGCAGCCGTTCACGGGACAAGCCTGTCCAACCCGCAGCCCGTGGCCGCATGAGGCCCAGGATGGCTCTGACTGTGGCCCAACACCCATTTGTAAACCTTCCTAAAACATTATGAGATTTTTGGGTGCCATTTTGTTTGTTTGTTTGTTTGTTTGTTTGTTTGTTTTTAGCACATCAGCTATTGTTAGTGTTAGTGTATTTTACATGTGGCCCAAGACAGTTCTTCCAGTGTGGCCCAGGGAAGCCAAAAGGTTGGCCACCCCTGTTGTAGGGTTTCCTACAATGCTCCTGTCTCCTGCAATATTCAACTCTATTCCTTCATTTGGCCAACTCCTTCTCCACCTTCAAGACTCTGTTCTACCCCCTAAAGCTCCCACTCCAGGTCATGTGCTGCCATAGGTCCCCTTCCCCTGCTTCCCTCTCTCGGGGCATTTACCCCACTTTCACGATGATCAGTTCTCCAATTTCATCGTGAGACGCTTACAGGCTGAGGTCTATTCCCGTACCCCGCACCGGCCCTGGTGTATACGGGGAGCTTGCTACGTTAATAGTACTATTTTTATTATGAGTATCAGAAATACTATTTTTTAGCTGAAAGATTATAGCACCCCCCCCCCCCCCAAATAATCAAACAGGGAAATACAGCCACCATTTCGCATAGTGAAAAAAGGATTTCCTACGGTGCATTTCTCACTTACATCAGTTTTTCTGACTCCTGTCAGGTGAGAAATGAACACTGGGGTGGTCTTTAGGTGTTTGCTGATGTGGTAGAAACTTTGGAGTTAATTAGAAGCTCTGGCTAAAGCTGAACTTCCTTTGCAGAGTTCCTGGGAGGAAACACTAAATTAACAGTTCAGGGTTACTATTAGAAAAACAGCCTGTTTCCCTTCAGTTATGCCTTGGGGAGCTTGTTCTTCTCTCCGCCATTCCTGAGATGTTTCCACTTTCCTTCTGACCTGGCTACACCTGCCGGCGACAGCCTCGTCTTCCAACAAAGGTGAAGACATCTCTTGAGCTCCGAGACTGCTAAACGCTTCTTCTGGTTATGTCCCAGCAGCAGCGGATCCCGGATCACTCCATTAAAACCGGTTGCATGGAATAGTGAGAAGAGCTGGCCCCACAGGACAAAGAACAAGGCTAATTTTACAACTTTTATCTGCCATGGAGCGGAAATGGTATGCGATCACTGGTACTGTAGCTCCCTGGCAGTACTAAGGAATATCTCAAGACATCAGTAGGCATTCCTAAATTTGCGAATACAGTTGGTTCTCACAATTCGTGGTGGTTATGTTCTGCAAAGTCACCACAGACTCTGCGTTAGCAAATACCGAACCACTGCTCCTAGGGGAATTACAGGGTTAGGTTCCTTCAAGCCTCTGGTGACAATATTTTTGTCAGCTGATCAATACAAAACCTTGTTTTATGTGTGTTTCTGTTTAAAGACACCTTATTTAATATATATGGTTAATTTGTTAGCATTTAACTCACGGCCAATAGCCCTACAAGTCATGCCTGACCGAAACTTCTCTAATGCACGTGCTTTCTCTGTAAGGCACATTACAGCCCTCTGGGGCTTAGAAACACTAGACAATGCTTCAGCTCGATGCTGGGGAGGCATTTTAAACAGTGAACCGAAGTCATACAATGTGAAAAAAGTGGCAGCAAATAGAATGTGAAAAGAGAGAACACTGGTTTACAGGATGGGAGTTGACACAAGAAGGCAGAAGGTTGCTTTATTCAACCTCGGCTGGGACTGTGCACATGGGGTGACTCAAAATTCTAGCCCCTCCGTACATGTCCACAGATGACCGTGAAAGCACTGCAAGTATTGATTTTGGGGTTACCAATCAATTTAAGTGAGTAGGTGAATTTGCAAATATAGACTTCACAAATAATGAGGATTGACTGCACTACCAGACGATACTGGTGAAATAATAGAGCTTTTGCTTTTTCCCAAGTAGAGACCACCATGGGCTTGTTCACAGCACAGTTCTGACTTTGAGTCCATGCTTTCATTTGTACAGAACTTTGTCTCCTTGGCAAAGGCTCACTTTCACTTGCTTAGACCTCTTTGCATAAGTAATTGCCACACACTAGAAGTTGTCTGATTGTTGGGTAAGTGGGCTGGTGCATTTTTCTCAAAGAAATGAAGCTGGTTTGCTGTGATGAGGTGCAAAAGCTGGGTGACCAGTTAGACTCCATCACCAGCTGGGAGGCGGCTCCCCCGGCCAGCCCTCCGATGTTTATGGTGGGCCTCAGCCTAATTACAGAGGACTCGTGTTAGGCATCTCCGCCCCTCCGAAGAGGATTTTACCTGACTGCCTTAAGAAGTTATTCTTCTGAGCCAAACCTTGCTCTCCTTGGGTCCTATCTTCACTTATATTTCATATTGCAAGTGGCTGCTCAGAAATTCATTTTTGCTATTTTCTTACTGATTCCCATCCTGTGGCAAAGCATAGATGCAGAACTCTAACACACTTTGCTCACCTTTTCACACAAACCCGAGGCCCAGATACAGGTGTGTTTTGGTAGTCAGGAAAGTGGGTAAATCAGGAATTTAGAGGGTAAATGAAGGAGAAGCATGGCAAGGTTTCCGACAGTGCGAGTGATGAGAGAAAGCTCTGGAAGGTCCTACTGTGCATCACTACACCACGTGGGTTTGGAGTTGGTGCCAGTGGCACTGGAAGCTACATCTGAACTCAATCTGATAGAAAAGACTGTGAAGATGGAAGTTGGTAATTAATGGTTGCTTTGTTACGATTTTCTAGGTTCCTAACTAGCTCTGTGCCCTGACCTCTGTGTAGCGTATGTGCATGGAAGACACAGAAGATTAGAGTGGAAAGGCCTGCTCTAGGTCAAGGTGCTCACTGTATGGAGGGACTGCGATTCAACCAGCCAGGCACTGCCCAGCTACTTAGGGCAGGTCAAAAGGAGAGCCCAGCTCCCTGAAGCCAGTGCCACAGCTATGCGGCCAAGTCCTGTGTGCTCAGATTTCCCTTCTGGATCCTCCCTCCACTACCGTCAGCCATCGCCCACCCTCACTTCCCCGACCCCAACAACCCGGTAACCATTGCTCTGTGGGCTACTACCTTCCTTGGCAGAAAAACTTGGTGCTAATAGCATCAGCCACTTATAATATTTTATATTCAGAACCCCAGAGCAAGATTTCTCCATGTTTTCTGACTGTAAATATAAATACCAAGGGTAGACAATAGTCACTGTACAACAATGTAAGATGGCACAAAAAGAATCATAGAAGCTACAGAAACAATGTTATTTTTAAAAGAGATCAATTATTTCCACAGTTCTCTGTAGTGATTTGCAAGGCACTCCCTTGGAAAAATGGTAAAATGCCACGGATGTGCACACCCCAAAGCTTCACTGATCGCACATGATGGGACATGAGAGCTGTGCTAAGACAAACCGCTTAATTTACACCGAGCCTGTCTTACCGAGTGGGTACGGGCCGAAAGCGGGCTGTCCGGGAGCCAGCGACCTTTCCAGTCCGTGTGCAGGTGGGCGGTGGGAGGGGAGACCAGGAGGTCTCGGGGCCCTTGCAGGAACTGGCGGTGCCACGAAATGACGCATTATGCAGCGTTCGAGCAAAAAGTTCCATCCAGCGGGATAGCAGCGACAGCAAGACAAGCCGTGACGGGCACGTGGGTCCTGAAGGTGAAGCTGAGAGCAGATCCCGGAGCGTGTGGTCAAATGAGAGAGGGGGCTACTACGGTGGCATTCAGTGAAGGGAGCTGCAGAAGCACCCAGGGGAAGTCAGCATCACAGCTCTGGCTGCCCCCCTGCCCCACCCTCTGCCCTCAGTGGAAACGGGTTACAGAAGCAGGTTAGAGAGTGGTTAGGCAGGCCTGGTGGGGTTGGGAACCGTCACCCATGTCATCACCTAAGAGAGAAATGTTTGCTACCAATTGCTCATATTTATCTTTGAGCAAATACCAATATTTCTTAGTTGGGACTGAAAGGCCTGGGAAGCAGATTTCCTATTTCTCCACAGCTGCGTCCCATTCACTCTTACTCCTGACCCATTTTTGTCCTCGTTCTACTCATATCTACTTGAACTGATGAACCACAAAAGCTCATATCAGATGTAACTTCATTAGAATATCCTTTTTGCAAAAGATCTGGAACTGTATTTAATCTGCCAAGGTAATAGGTTTAAGTGAAACACAGCTGACACATCCAACCCACTAAGCTATTATATTTGCATTTTATATTGAACATGCCTGTAATATTCTTTTTGGTAGATGGAATTGACATTTCCATATGCTAAATTGTGAATAGCTTTCATCAGGGCTTTGCTTCAGCAATTTCATCACTGTACGGGCACAGAAAAGGGCACGGCGAACACACAGAAGCATCCAACACACTGTGCTTTTTTGGGTGCTATCTGTTTAGTGGCTTAATTGCAATATATGCAACAACTCACTTATCAAGAATCCAACTATTTAGCAATTACCTGACTTATCTGGAATTAATTAAAAAGCAAAAGCTGTGAAAGCCAGAAAAGTTGTCACTGAAGTGACAAGCATGGAAGTTCAGGGATGTTAGGGAGACTCTCAGTCGTTTAGTTTCCACTGGCTGCGAAGCCCCCTTCCAAGTATTGGGTTTGAAGTCCACGCCGGTGGCCAGGAGCTCTTGCACGTAGCTGTGTCATGCAAGGCTGCCCTCCCTTGAAAGAAAGGCTTGTGAAAGCAGGAGATGGGGTCACGTTTTGAGAGTGGATTCTCATGAAGGCATGGTGGTGTCTGTGGGGGATGGGAAATGGCACTGCTGGTCCAGTACAAATTGTTGCTTCTGCATCTGAAATTTTTCTTGGTTTCTGGGGACGCCTCCTTATTCAGCTGCCACTCCTTTAAAGGGTACATAGGGATGTTATATGAGTTGAGATGTGAAGGACAAAGGGCTGAAATCAAGAGAAGAAAACCAAAGAAGCCAGGAAACATTGCCTGTCCTACCGACAGAGCTCTAAAATTCAACCAGAGCCTCCGCAGGGGTTTCCACACCCCTGGGCAGGGTTGGAGAGCTGTGGAAAGGTCTGCTGGGAGTATTTCTGCATGAAAGATGAAGGAAGGAATCTGCTAGAAAATATCCATACTGAGAAGAAGACCAGTTACATAGACCAAAGAAAAATGACACGGTAATCAAAGGGGTGGGCACATTTGGGGCACGTGATGCTTTTCACTGTGAAGACGACCCTGCTCTCCTTCCTGCGGGCCAAAGCCCGGCCTGCAGGTCTCAGTCCTGGCGGCAAGTGAGAGGCTCGGAAACTAGCATCACACGGAGCCTCTTTGAAGGATGGGACATGACAGCCAGGAGTACTTTGGGACCGAGGCAAGTGAGTGCAGAACAGAAGTCAAAGAAAGAGTTCTTCCCCAGCAGAGCAGGAATTTCCGGGTGGTGGCGATGGGCAAGGGTGGACATGGGTAAGCAGAACTGTGGGAAATGTGAAGTGGACATGGTGCTCATGGCTCTCCTTGGCTGGCAGGGTGACATGGGCTGTCACTGGCTTTGGCATCAAGGAGAAGCTGGCAGACAGCAATGCCACCAGCTTGGGGAATAATAGGAGGCAGTGCTTTTGCATGGACGGTGGCCATGTACACTCACTCACAGCAGCTGTGACAGTGGCAGGACCAGGCACATTCACAAAGACTGACGTGTGGCAGAGGACTCAGAAACCAGTGGGCAATGAGAGGACTTGTGTGAGCACACGTCCCTTCTGCAGGTTACTACCTGGGGGAGATTCTGGGTAAAAGTGGGGGTCCTACAATTGTGGGAGTCAAAGCTGCCCACATTAACATGACCCCAGCTCCACAGTGGAGTTGTCTCATCAACCTATACCTGAAAAGCCTGTGAGAAAAGGATGGCTGTCAAGAACGTGGCCATGCAGATGGTCACACGCTTCTCACATGGACGTGAGAACTGAGCGGACGTTTCCGTCTGCATTTCCCCCGAAGCTCACAGTAGTCACCGCGTCGCTCTCTACGTGGTGATTTACGTCTCTGTCTCCTCTCCTAAACTGCAAGCTCCTTGAGCAAAGGGCTATATTTGACTCATCTTTAGATTCTCACTTCTCAACGCTGTGCCAGGCCAACAGCTGACACTCGACCAATGTTGGTTGGATGAATAAACAAATTAAGAGATTTCACAATGAGAAGGCCGTCTGAGGTGAGGTGATGTAAGTTAAGAAAGATTGAGTCCAAGGGTCCAGGGAAGGAGTGGAAGACCCCATTCAGAGGTCAGCAGGGGCCGAGGGGAGCCGGGGGATTATGTACAGTCCGCAGCTGGCCCACACGGGCTCTTTCAGGACATTCCCCAGATTGTGGCCCCTGGCGATGATCTAAGTGTTCTAAAGCAGGTCCTTCTGGCTCTGAGCAGCAGAGAGGGTGGCAGTCCCATGCCCCAAATACTTGAAGGGTAAGAAGTGTAGGGGTCCTGCAGGCGGGAAGGAAGGACAGGTAAGCTTGTGCTGCCTCTTCTGATCTGTGAACTTCAGGGGTTGGATCCTTGGGCTTAGATCATGATCCGATACACTTCCATGGGATATGGGCCTCAGGCAGCTGTGGGGTGGCAGACACCATGTCACAGCGTGAGGCCACTCCCCTGCCCCCTTCTCCTAGAATGTTCTGAGAAGGTCCATTCCTCTGTGGGCAGTCCAAGGTTCCTTGGTGATAGTCTTGGTAAGAGTGGTACCTCAGCCAGGTGAGCTTCACAGGCTGACAGGTGGTCATTTGTCCCTTGATTCCAAGCCCAGAATTATGGTATTCTAGGAGAGAACTGGTCCACAGTGGTCCATGGAGGCCCCAGAAGGAAAGCAACTGGAACACCAGGCCCGATGGCAATGTTCAGTGCTTGCTGGGGTCTAGCTGCCTCCTCAGGGCCAGGTGCTTGGGGGAACACGACGGGGGCAGATGTATGGGTCGCAGATGTATGGGTCTGTATTCCCAAGCAGGACGTCCCTTCTAGACTGGGAGCTGTGAGCACAGGGCTCAGGACAAGAAGTATGGAGGTAAATGGACTGGGAATACAGAATTGGGGCTGACTGGGTCACTGTACCCATCGAGCCGTGAGATATTGGGGCCAGGTTTTCAGAAGCAGCTTGATTACATCTCTTATGGAAGGGAGGGTTTTTGACAGCTAAATGGATCTCTGGATTAATCAACACTTACTGTTAATTCCATTTTATTTGCACTCGCAAGAGAGAGGGGTGGGGGCTTTCCTTTTAAATGCTTATATCTTAAAGCAAGTCTATACATTCTTTAGGTATGACATGCTTAAAATAAGCAACAGTTTAAGGTACATTCTTGCACACTTAAAACTTGCAACTGACTTCAGTTCCCAGAAAGTTAAGTTTTACACAAACTAGTAATTCTAAAATGGTTCCGTCGTTCTTGACTGGCTGAGAAATGAAGGGTTACAGGCTTCTTTGGGACAAAATACTTAGTGTTTTCAGAATGGAAGATACATTGCTTTATACTAAAGTGATATATATGCATGTTTGCCTCAAGTTCTTCAGTCACAAAGTGTGTGTGCATGCATGAATGTATGTATATATGTATATTTAATATGTTTATATATGTGCATGTACATTTGTGAGTGTGCATGTGTATGCACATATGTATGTGTATACTCTGTATAAAATGTAATATCTACATGTACATTTGTGTGTGTGTGTGTGTGTTGTGGGTTGAGGAAAGCTATAAAAGATGTCTGTATTACATGTTTAGAATGCACTAGAATAAAGTGTCTGCTTTTTTGAACCACACAAGATCAAAGATGTTGCATTCCATTCTTATGTTGAAATAAAGTTAAAAAAATATTTTTTATTACAAACCACATTTTTATTCCAAAAGACTGAGTAGGATGGTACTATAAAAATAAGTCTAGTCATGTAAATTTAAGGTTCTGAAAAAGTCCCATCCATGGTCCAAATTTATGCTCTGGCCCAGAGCCCAAAGCGTTTTCATTAGATTGAGAATTGGATACAATTTCATTCACTTTAAGCTTTTGCTGCTCACAATTTTGTTCTTCAGAGACAAGCTAACAAGTGTCTATGGCCATGTTGGCCTCAATAATAGGCCTCCATTCCTTGAATGATCTATTTCAGCTGTGTTATTACCATTTAAAGACAGCCTTGTGCTTACAGACACATTTTCAGTGAATGTATGAAGAATGCTGATATTTCCTCTATGTGGTTTTGCTGTTACAGTTAGTAACTTGTCTGGAGAAAAAAGTCCTTAATTTATTTTCAATGAAGTCATTTGCAAAACAGAGGCTATCTAAAGAAGTCTCTTCTATACCTCATTCTTGCTATTACTAAAGGGAATTTTTGTCCAATTACACAATTTCTTTAAGTTTTAAAGATCAATTAATGAGAATTTTACTGTGGTCTTTTCAGTAAATAGTAGCATAACATCAGTAAGAAAGAGATAACCCATAGAAAATTGGGCAAAAGACTGGACTAGGCACATCACAAAAAATGAAATCCAAATGGCCCATTAGTGCTCAAATTCATTGCAATTAAGAAATGTAAATTTAAACCACAATGAAAGACAACTTCCACACTTGCCATCTTGGCAAAAATTGAAGTTTGACAATAACAAACGTGGGCAAGGTTGTAAGAGAACAAGAAGACACTCACATACCGTTGGCAGGAGTATAAAGACACTACTTGGGAAGGTGGTCCTACATTCCTCTCTAAAGCTGAAAAGACGCATGCCCCTTGACCCAGTAAATCCCTTCCCATAACAAAGCAGTGGTTCTCCAAGTGTTGTCCCCACTCCTGGCTGGCAGTATCAGTACGACTGGGGACTTGTGAGAAATATAAACGCTCAGATTCCACCCAGTTCCACCGAATCAGACACCCTGAGGTTGGGGCCCCGCCATGTGTGCACCTTCTGAGTGAGGGCAATGAGCTCTCAAGCAGGAGCGGCGCCCCCTGAGAGAGATCCGTGAGCACACACACGGGATACAGGATAAGGGTGTTCGCACGGCTCGACGTAGCCATCGGCAAGAGCACTCCCTATCACACTGTAACGAAAACGAGTGCCCTCTGAGGGTGCAGCTTTCAGTCCTTACGTCGAGGGGAAGAAGCCAGACAGAAATGAAAAGATAAAAGAAAAGCCCTGAAGAAAAGCAAGAAAGTGATTTCCATAAGGTCCAGGAACATGGTGATAGCTCTCAGGGCAGGAGGTTTGGGTTGAGAAGGAGCTGGCAGTGGGAGCCGAGGCTTCGGAGGGGCTGGCGGTGCTCCATGCTGTGGCCTCAGCGGCGATCACATACTTTCTGATCGCACTTCAGACTGTACGACTGTTCTTCCGAATGTGTGATCCATTGTACAATAAAACAAACTATTGTATCTACCAAACATTTTCAGTTTTGCTGCCCAAATCAAGTTTAATCAAACTACAACCTACCTGCCTTAATAAAGCTGCTTAATTCTCCTTCCCACCGTAACGAGTTCTGTTACGTCACTACTGTTGTTCTTCCTCTTCCAAGTGGGGAAAGATCGTGAGGACTGGGCTCGGAGACCATCATTTATATCAGCCAGAGTCATTGTCCCCTCTTTCCTATCCCTAAATACAAGGGGCATTCCAAAGCATGCAGGCAGATTTGTAATACAAATTCCCAGTGAGTGAGCGCGATGCCACGGTTCTGCTGCCACTTGTAAGTGACTTTGCTGTTTATTTGTGACCTTCTTTAGTGGTTGTTGTTGGACTGAACTCATGCCAAGTTATTAGAGATGGGGGAAATAACAAATTGGTTCTTTTAAGCATGACGGTGACAATACAGAAGCTGGTGAGCTCACACTGCAGTTGTCTACGTTTAAAGCAGAAGGTACTCCTTAAACAATTTTGAAGTCAGGTCCTTATTTTTCTTTTCTTTCAATCAAATAGGTATACTTTGTCCACAGGTCTACGATGATTGCATTGATAGCTATTTATCTGTTCATGTACGCTATCATTTTTTCATCAGCAATAATAAACACTTCAGTGCTGATGCATACAAAATACAGTTACGTATTATGATACAATCTGCCAAGCATGGTGCTTGGACACAGTAGGTAGTTAACGAACACTAAGCTGACATAAGCAGATTTATATAAAAAATTTCTGAATAAAAATATATTATGAGTTGCTATACATATTAGCTGTCCAGTTTTTTGTGTGTGTGTGTGAACTTATTACATTGTATAAAAATCTAAGTAATATAAAATTTGTCACTTTAACCATTTTTAAGGGCACAATTAAGTGGCATTCATTGTACTCAGAATTGTACAACCACCTAGCTGTCCAGTTTTATTAATACCTTCATTTGTTAGAATAAACTCAAATTACTTTTTAAAAACCTTCCTCTAATAAATCCCCTCTTTTTTTCTACATTTCCTCTTTGGCCACCATTGCCAAGTCCTTGGGCTCGTTTACAACCTGAGCCATGTATGTTATCTCGTGTGTGGGAGATCAGAGGTATCTGTGTCAATAGGACTCTCTCTCCCTCTTCAGTTCAGCATGCAGCTGTCCAGGAGAGGAAACTGCTGCATGAAACCATGGAGAGTTAAAACTAAAACAAAAACAAAAAACAACAATAAAACAACCCCAGCCCATTCTTACTAGGAAAAATGTGGACTCTTGCTTTCAGGTCCTCTGGGACCCATCATGGGTTATCTAAAGTACCAAAAATTATTAGCCTGGTGTCTCAGTGGAAGTACTCAGGCTATTAATTCACCAGTTGTGTCTAATTCCCAAGTTAGTCTCTCGTGCCAAACAGTGAATAATTAAGCTGTAGATAATGTCGTGCTGCAAGGGTGATAAAACAATAGCCATGATGGTAGTAACAATAGCTAACACTGACCATTGTTCGGGGCCCAGCACAGCTCTAAGCCTGTTACATGTGTTACTGCATTCAGTCATCAGAATGATCCCATGGCATATGCATAATTAGTAGCCTATTTTATAGATGAAGAAAACAAGGCTCAGGGAAGTAATTACATGTCCAAACGTACAGGATTCCAATCCAGGCAGAAACATCCCAGAGCCCCGCTCTTGACGAGAACCCACAGAATGCTCTGCTGTCACACCCCTTACGTGAGACCGGTTACTCCAGAAGCAAACATACAGAATAGGTTAGGACCAAAAACCACACACGCACGTACACACACACACACACACACACACACCCCTTTATCCCTCTGGGGTCAGTGGGGGTGAAGGAAGGAGCTGGTACAACTAACCAATGAGTGATTAGCTGGTAATCATTGCTAAAGAAAAGACATTTAGGAAAAATAGCATGGCAGTTCAGTTGGGAGGAGGTTATTTTTTGTTACTAGGCAGGAAGGAGTTGAATACACAATGTAGAACCATCAAAGATGTTTTCATCACAAAAGGGACATAATGAAAGATAGGCTCATAGGAAAATAAAACGTCTATCAGTGACATAATGGCCTGGAAGGAGAAAAGACTCCAGGTGGAAAGGCCAATTTAGAGGTGTCTATAGAAACCCACAGGGCCGGTGGTGGGGCTGGAGCTAGGGCAGTGCCCCTGGGCACCGAGGGTGGGAGAGACTGCGGAGGAAGGACGGACAGAGCAACGATGTGAAGGGTCAGGCCGACAGCGAGGCTCCAAACCGAGTGACCTGTAGAGAGCACAGTATACAGGGACAGGGCCCAGAAATAAGTTTGAGAGCCAAGTCAGAGTTGGGAAGCTGGAGGTTCTGCCAAGCACAGAGAGTAAAAATGAAACTGGGCCGGAATGAGAAGGAAGAGAATGCAGAACCAAATCAAGTGTGCTGAGGGTGGGATTCCGGGGCAACATTTATATTTAGAAGTAACGAGAAGTCAGGAAAGAAAAGGTCAGGAGCACAGGAAGAAAGCTGAGACACGCGGGACGAAAAGTCGTAGACTCGAGGGGAGGCACTGGGGTCGGGAGCACGGAGCCAGGAGGCGCGGCCTCGTCCGTCCGAGCAGCGGGCAGCCGGGTAAGGGCGCGCGCCCAGTGAGGAGGGTCTGGGGCGGGGAGCTGGGACGCACCAGGGTAGCTCAGAGGGGTGGAAGGAGCAGGAGAAAGTTTCGTTTCCAGTAAAGGAGCCAATGTTCATAGAACAAGGAGCAAGAATCCCATGGAACAGCGAGGAAGACAACGCATGAGAGAGGTAGGTGACCAACGTGACCGAAGTAGGCAGGTGGAGAGCCAGCGAGAGTCCGAAGACGCGAGACACTCAGAGAAGCTTCTCTGTCCAACACTTAAACAAAGGAGACGATGGAGAAAGCTCTAGATGTGGAGAGGGGCGGGGGGGCACTGAGGGAGCCCATGTGGGAAGGTCATCCAGAGACAGTGAGGACGGGCACGCCGCAGAAGGACACCTGAAAGCAGAACATGGCGGCAGCACACACGGTGAGAAGTGGGGCCCAGCGTCAGCAGAAGGAAGGAGAAGGGGGCCGGAGGTAGTGAGGGCCGCCCAGTGTTGGGGCGCGGTGAGTCACCGGGCTTGCGTCTGTGACTTGCTTTAAACTGCACTGGGTAGGCGGGGGCAGACAGACAGAAGAAGCAGAGGTGGCATTCACTCCGCTTTGGGAGGCAGAATGTGAGTCGAATAGAGGCACAAGAGGTCAAGGTCACTGAAGGACTGCATAGGAAGGCAGGAGCACTGAGAGGAACACTGGTTTGGGCTTCGGCGGTGTCCTGCTCAACTCTCCCTCTATGATAACCGGCTCTGGGAGCACAGCTGGTTGGCAGCACCCAGTTACCTTTGCGCCTTTGGGTTCACCCAGTACTCACTCCAGGCCAGGCTGCTCCCAGGCTGCCCCAGTGATGACTGAGCATGCTGGGGGTCCCAGAGCTGGGCCATCCTCCCTCACGTGGGACTCCTCGAATAGCAATGGTTAGCTCAGAGACTCCTCATTGCCTCGGCTGAGATTTTTCTGATTTGTGTCGGTCTGAAACTCCTTGTACCTGACCCTTCCTTCTGCCTCTCCCTTCACAGGCATTTGGAAGACTCCCCCGTACTCCCTGCCTCCCCCTCACTTACGCTCCCCAGGCATTTCCCCCAATAAATCGCTTGCATGTCTAATTTTGATTTGGCTTCTGCTTTCCTGGAAGTCCTGAACGGACACACTTGGACTTGCTATTGTTAATAGTAACTGGGAGGTGCAGGCAGTTAGGTGGCTACAAAGACGTAAAGGCTGAAGTTCATGTAATTACTTTTTGAAGTAATTACACACTCACAGAAAGTTGCAAAAAATAGCATAGATTCCCCTATACCCTTTAACCCATCTTCCTCCATTATAATTTCTCTTTATATAATTAAAACCAATAAATTAACATTGATAGAATATTGTTACCAAGTTCATATGGTTTTTGTGTAATCAGTTTCTCATTATGTTTCTGTCTACCTCATAGATATATTGAGCTCATCTTCATTGCAAAACTCCACTTAAATAACAGTTCCCTTTCGGTTCTACAATCCTAAGATTTGTAAGATGCACGAACAAAACTGTGGGTAGAGGGACAAATAGGAAATGACAGATGACCACTGGTAAGAGAGTTCTTTTTCCATCCGTCCATCCATCTATACGGCCATGAATACATCCACCCATGGATCGATCGATAGATTGATCAATAGATTGATCGATTGATTCATCCATCCATCCACTCATCCATCTGTGTTTGCGAAGCTTTTCCAAAGCGTTAGGAACTATGCACTGAGTCCATTGCATTAGGATACTGCTATCAAAACGGTAGAAGCAGCTACCACACCTCTTTCGTTTGGGCTCAGATGCAGCAAGGAGCCAGGATACACAGTTACTCAGGGGCAAAGGATACCTAGAGCTGTCCTGTGATCGTGTCTATGTAGGCAGTAATTCAACCAGTAGCAACCTTATGCTCAATGGCCACGATCATGCCTTTTTATGAGTCATTGTAAAGCTCCAAGCGCATTGACATATACTTCATAAATGCTAAATAATAACAAGTCAGTGAACCCAGAAGTATTGGATTCAGCATCTGAGACATTAAATCCAAGTTATGCTATTCTAGAAGCAGGACAAACAAATAAATCAACCCCAAATCAAATCAAGTCCACCTCTATCCCCAGCCAGCAGTGGGTGGTGTCTGGAATGCTCTTTATAGGCGAGTGGTTCTCTCATAATGGGGCACTCGTTAGTATTTTACCTGACACATCACACGCATTGCTTTGCCTGTGATTTGGGAAGGGAGTTTTACATCTGACCCACGTCAGACAACAGCAATACTATGTCCTTAAAGCTCTAATTCCCTTATTTGATGCCAGAAAATAATATCTGCTGAAGCTCTGGAGAAGAGCAGCCATCACCCCACTGAGCAATTAGACTGATCCTGGCAGGGAGTCTCTGTAGGCAGTACCAGGAGACTCTGTTTGTATTTCAAAGCCAGGATTTAGTTTTCCTTTAAGATGTAAGTCTCTTTAGGGGTGCTTGTGATTCCTTAGGGGTTTAGGTACACAATTTAGAAAGCCTGAAATGCCACCTATCCTGTACTGGCAGCAGAACTGGACTACAGCACGCTCTGAACGCTTTTCTGATTCACAGTTCGGACCTCGGAGCATGGCCTGGTACCATGTGATTTGGGGTCTTCGGGCACAGCTCCTACTCTCTGTGTGTCTGCCATCTTGGTTCCACATAGAAACGTGGTTTATCTTCATCCACACCCCTTTAGTCATTTCAAGGTGATGACACCCTCAGGAGCCAAGCCCAACCCTCTAGAGGAAAAGACGGACAGCAAAGCCTATTGCGCATGAGGAGGTGATGACTCTGACATCTCTGGGAGCAACGCAGGCTGATGCTCACATTTTGAATAGAGGTTAGAGGAGGGTTTAGCCTTCAATGGCCATTTCCAAAAGGATTTTATTCTCTTTCAATTGCAGCCAAGGGGAAGAGAGCCAAAGAGCCCGTACAAGACACCTAGGTCTGGCCAATGAAGTGTTGAGTGGAGGACAGAGCCAAAGGGGAAGACATAGAGCCAAGAAACCAAAGGGTAAACAGCCATCAGATGCCGATCTTGCAAGGTCTTCCACGAATACAAGTGATTTCAGCTCGTTTTTGTCTGGCCCAGACCTAGCTTATCACGTCATGCTGAATTGAACACACTGTGTATAGAAGGTTGCTTTTAATGCTTAGGGCAGTGGTTCTCAAATATTACAGTGCATCCAATTCACCTGGGGAGTTGGTTAAAAAAGCAGATTTCTGCTCTTTAGCCTCAGAGATTCTGACACAGTAGATCTGGGGAGGTACGGTTTTAGTAAGCACTGTCTGCAGTAATAGAAGCAGATGGGTAGCCCATCATACCTCGGAAGGCATTGCTTTACATCAATGTTTTTCCGTCTTTATGTGAGTGGAATATTAAAGAGTTTAGGGAAAATGCATTCAAACTAATCCAGTCCAAATTTCTCATTTGGCATATAATGAAACTGAGGAGTTAAGTAGCTTTCTCAAGGTCACTTAGCCCATTATAAGTAGAAAGTCAGGACTAGAAGCAAAGTCTAGTCATAGTGCCTTTCACATTCACTACACTGTTTGGTTTGGGGAATCACCTCTCCTTCAAGTCGTGTTGGACATATGAGGGCTGTCCAGAAAAAATGCAGCCATAAATGCCCCTAGTTTTCATATTTCATGGCTGGATACTTTGCAGACAGCCCCCGGACACACACTTAAGTAGAAATTAGAACATGTCTCGATTACTAGTAATGTTTATATCCTTTGAAGCGATCAGCAAGAGCTTCAATGTTGCCAAAGCAAACATTGGAAAAAATGAATTCAGACAGAAGTGGTACTCACCCTCGCAGCAATCGGTGGTGAAGAAGAAGATAGCAGGGACTCAAAGCTGTCTCCCCCAAAACCACAATGTCTGGGTTTCCCAAATCAGTGCCTAGGATAAAGTGAAAAGTAAACAGTTGCAAAACATTGGATGTATTCCTGTTGTTGCATTAAAAGACTAATACATGTTTCCCACAAGCTGTGCTAGAATCAAATCAGATTTAAGTGTCATAATTACGCTCATCATCTCTAGGTCACTTCCTCACTTTACTTTGTATTAGTTTAAGCTGCAAAGTTTGGTGTCTTAGCAAATTTCAGAGGTGTCTTGACAAAGGCCATTGGAAGATTAGACTGTGGTTGTTAGAGGACACCTCTGAGGTGGGCTACAAGGCTCTGAGAACTTTGGACTCACTGCTTTTTGGTTCTTCATATAAGAAAATGAAAACGGAGTAGTCCTTCATTTAAGGTGAACGGGAAATCAGAGACGTCATGCCAAGAATAATGACCAGATCTTCATGATTTAAGAGGTTGCACTCATCTATTAATTGACTGATTGACTAATTCATTCATTCAGGAAATATTTATGAAGATCATCTATATTCTAGGAAGATGTTCTGCTCGGTAACATACTAAGTTTTACCTAATGTGAAGCTGATCGGGTAGAAGGAGAGTAAATACTCGTTACCAGCCACTCTAGTTGTTAAAGTCTGATAGAAAGAGCACGAATAACCTTACGTGTTGTAGAGGCAAGAGCACTGAACCGGGAGTCAGGAGGCCCATTTCAAGTTCTGGGTGACCCTGGGCTACAGCGGGGTTTCTCAGCCTCAACAATATTGAGATTATTGCCCAAATAATTCTTTGTTGTGGAAGTAAGTGGGGGGCACTATCTTGTGCATAGTAGGATGTTTAACAGCATCCTTGGCCTCTTCCCATTAAATGCCATTAACATTTCCTAACCACCATTTTGTAGCAACTAACTATGTCTCCAGACGTTCCCAAATGTCCCCTGGGGTGCGGGACAGATGCGTCTGGTTGAGAACCACCGGATAACAGTAATAACTACTATTTTGAGCAACTAGTAGGGCGCTGTGCTGGGGCTTTATATACATCATCATATTCGGTCTTGACACCAGCTTTTCAAAGTACACAACATCATTCCCATTTCACACATGGGGAAACTGAGGTCCACAGATGTTAAGGAAACCCCCCAATATTATACAACTGGTAAGGGTTAGAGGAGATTTGGATGCAGGATTATTCAACCTCAAGGCTTATGTTTATTGTTCACCACTTTTTTCTTTTGCTATGATGTATTCTAAACATTCAGAAAAGGAGAGAGAATAATCTAATAAACACCTATGTCCTTAGCACCCCAATTTGACAAATGCTAATGTTTTTGTCATATTTGCTTTATGTCTTTTTGGCAATAAAGTATTACAAATACAGATGACTTTAAGACTTTTTTAACTCCTGTGCCTCTCACTTTCTCCCCCCAAAACTCCACTCCATGGAGGTTGGTGCCCTACCCTCCCTGGAAAAGATTTTATATTTTTCTTTCGTAAATGGATGTTCACAAACAATATATACTCTTAACACTCTGAAAAAGTACACAGAAAGGGTGAGCTGTTTGCAATTTGATATCTTTACTCAACATTATGTTTTCAAGTTTTTTCTATGTTGAAACTATAGTTCTAATTTCTTAATTTTAATTACCACATTGTAATGAATAGACCACAATGTATTAAACCATTCTCCTTTTGGTGGACATTCAGTTTGTCTCCCATTTTTACGATCACAAGTCACATGTGCACACATGCACGTGCACACGCACAAGTTTCTGGGTGTTTCTCTTGGACATACTGCAGCTAGCAGTGGGATTGCTGGGTTGCAGGATGTGCACATTTTCGACTTTACTGAATATTGCCAAATTGCTCTCCAAAATAAATGTAGGAAATTACCCTCCCTTCAAGACAGCCTAGCAGGTAAGATCGTGGGGTTTGGAGTCAGGGAACATGCGCTCACATTCTGGCTCTGGCACACGACTTGGGTGACCTGGGCAAGTTATTTAACCTCTTTTCACCTCAGTTTCCTCTCCTGTAAAATGAGACTGCTGAGGCTGTTGTGAGGGTTACATGAGTTATTACATGAAAAGCACGTGGAAGCTTGCTGATACATGGTAATCACTCAACAAATATAAGTTATAATTTGTTATTTTACTTCTATTTTATTATGGTTAGAACACTTACCATGAGATCTACTACTCTCTTAGCAATTTTTAAATGCACTATACAATCCTGTTAGGTACCATGTTACACAAGAGATCTTCAGAATTTATTCATCTCGCACATCTGAAACTTTATACCCATTGATTTGCAATTCCTCATTCCCCTCTCTCCCTAGCCCTTGGCAACCACCTTTATACTCTCTGTTTCTATGAGGTTGACTATTTTAGATACCTCATATAAGTGGAATCATGCAATAGTGTCTTTCTGTGACTGGCTTATTTCAATTAGCACAATGTTCTCCAGGTTCATCCATGTGGTCACATGTGGCAGGATTTCTTTCTTTTTAAAGGCTGAATAATATTCCATCACACACACACAAACACACACACACACACGCACACATACACACACACACACGCGCACACACACACACACACGCACACACACATGCATGCACATACGCACGCACACGCGCACACGTGCGCACACACATGCACACACACACGCACACA